>JAULJZ010138151.1:0-31693 GCA_032270985.1 Heliamphora pulchella | reverse complement strand
TTTGTATGTTTTGAGTAATTTTTTTTTCTTTTCTTTTTATGCATATACTATGCTATAGATAAAATATTTTATTTTAACCACTTTAAAAATAAACTTAATTGCTAAATACTACTCAATTAATACGTATGTCGTAAGTGCATATTATGGCTAAAATATAAATATTGAATATAAAAATTTTTACCTTACTCGTTGCTGCAAAGATGGATTTTTTCTTTCTAATTGGTTAGAGCTTCATGTTGATAACGTGTTGTAAAAATAATAAACTAACAAAACTTTAAATTAGTAAATAAATGCTGAACTCAAATATGTAAAAATAATTAATTTTTCGAAAACAGTTATATCATAGATCTTCAGGATCATATATATATTTATTTGCAAAATTGAATTCCTTATAAAACACTCTATCTCAGTATATATATATATATATACGAAATGAGAACATTTATAAAGACCGTATTAATTGTTATTCATTAATGTTTTAAGTCTTATTTCAGTTTCATAAATGAAACAATATAAAAGGTCATAAAAATGTTAGTAGTTTTTCAATGTGGGCAAAGGTTTCAAAAAAATAAAAATAATAATAATAATAAAACTTCTTATTTTGAAATACTTAGAAAACGCCAACAGGGGCACTATGAGTTTTACTTGCTTCTGATTGCTTGACATTTGTGTGAGAACACTTTCTGCGCTCTGGTTTAAAGCAAAACGAGTATGATTACCTCATAAATCATGGTACTTTTTATGAGGAGATCAATACAGTTTAGTCTGTAAATTAAGAAAGATCTTCAACTAATAATTTAAATAACTAAATTATAATAATAACGATAGAGGAAGGTTATCATTTATCCCACTTCAAGTTATAAGCATGTAATTCATTGGCATGATTATGTTTTCAAATTACTACATTTTGTTCAATCAGTGTGCATAGTCATCACAAAAGAGATGGGGACATCTTAAATGTGCAAATTTTGTTCAATCAGTGTGCACAGTCATCACAAAAGAGATGGGGACATCTTAAATGTGCATTCATTGATACCTTCCAAATGGCTTAATTTTCACAAATTGGAAGTGATAAAACTATTTCAAAGGTATTGTCTTTCCTTTTTCAAAAAGAAAAAGTAAGAAAAAAAAAAAAAACAAATCCCTCAATTTCTCATCTATATCATACACAGTGTCTCATCTGTTTATCCACAATCGCTGATTGATTCAAAAAAAATTTTTAAAAAAATTTAATCAGTATTTTTTAACATCAATAAATCCCTATTAGTATTTCAGCATAATCTTTGAAGCATATAAGCAAAGAGAATTTACTTCCATTGATAAGTGTGTATAAACTTATGGAGCCAAGCTAAAAAAAATGAGTTTTTAAGACCAAAAATTGAGCTCGAGCAGCATGGTTTGGTTAACCATCCACATTATTAGAAATAAGTTGGGTGTGTGTAATTCGACCTGAACACCCTGAGTTCAAAGAAAAAAAAAAGTGACATTACATATTTTCTTGACAAAAGGCTTAGATTAATATTAGTATCAACTACTTGAGAAGGGGCTTATCTTCTAACTGTTAAACCTTAACCACACCATTCTTTGATGCCAATAGATTGATATTGTAGCTAATTTATCTACTTAACTTTGAGAAAATTCCATTGATTCCCCACCTTCTCTAATTATGGGGAGGGTTTATACATTATATATATAATAGTGGACATGCCAAATGATTTCAAAAGAGAAAGATGAGGCAACAAAGTGGGGTGAAAAGTTGAACAAAAGAAGGCATTACCTTTTAAGTCATTCCTCTTTTAGAGTAGCCTTTTTAAGCTATGCGATAAGAGACAATAATATGAGACAATGGGAATTGGAGAATATATTGTGGCTAAAGTTTCAAAAGTGGGGAATGTATGGAGAAAACCTTTCCTAACTTAGCCTTTCCCAAAATGTATGTCAAGGGGTTTAATTAAGTCTATTCCAATTCAATCTAAACTAAGTTTTTATCCCAATCAATTGGTGTCGATTACATATGAATTTTATTACTCTATTAATATTCTATTATATTAGGAGTTACATCTTCAGTTAGTTTTAATAGGTTTATATCTTTATTAATACTGCATCGCATGTCTAAAAGGTTAGTATTTTACAAAATATTGTTTTGAGAAAGCTATTAATACATTTGTATAGAATGTCCAAACACTGCTTTATTTGTGGGGCAGAACCATTTGAGTTGGTTAGCCCTGTAGGTTGAGAGCCTCCATTGTTGACATTCTGAACCATCCTCCATTGTAAAATTTAAAAAAAAAAATGGTCTTAAATTTGCCAATCACTATATCAAATTTATAGAAATGGTGGATTACCACCAAATTTCGTACAAATTTGTTTTCAATTTTTTTAAAAAAAGCTTCAAAATTTTTGTTGTAATTTAATTTATTTTATTTTTCAATTAGTTTTAATTGTGAATTTTATAAAGCCAAAACGTTTGGCTTATTAAATCAAATTAATGGTTTGTGATAAATATTTTACCGTTTGAGGTTTTAATGTTGGCCTTAAAAACAAAATCAATGGGTGCAAGTAAATGTTTTTACCTTTTACATTGTTAATGATGTGCCATTTAGTATTTTACAATAAACGTGTATAATTATATTCCCATTAATTTTATGATTCTTGTAGTCTATATATATACATCAAACTTTTTATCAAAAAAAAGTGGCAGTTTTTTTTTCAAAAACAAAGCATCTCTCTCTCTCTCTCTCTCTCTCTCTCTCTCTCTCTCTCTCATTTGCATCTGTACATTGTGGTCTTTATCCTTTGTTAAGAGGACTTGTCAAAAGTGGTTTTGGATTCTCATTTTTCAAAAAGCAAACTCAATATTATTATATTTTGGACAATTCGGTTTAGTTGGTTCATTTCCTCTCGGTGATCATGACCATGGGATGAGGAACACTTGTGAAGCATTGGAAAGTATCTTTGATCTGTACTGCCAATACCTTTACGTACAGAGGAATTGCAGTTTTAAAACAGTGTTCGACACACGTCATATTTGCTCCCATGCTCAATTTACTCTTATCTTTATTTAGATTTATTGTTTTATTCTCATAACCGTAATTTCTTTATTCTGAATTGTCATATGCCCTTTAGCTTTGTTTTAACTAATGGTTCAATATATTCTTGCGTTTATTATATATGCAAAAATTATTTAATCTTACAAGTGATGTCTTTATCATTGTTAGTATATTAGCTTTTTAACATTTTCTAACACAAAAATCATTTTCAGGATTGAGAAAATGCTTAATTGAAACAAAAAAACAGCAAACAGCCCCGTTGTATGTACAAATTAAGTGCACAAAACATGACACATTGCATTATTCTCACCCCAAAAAAATACTAATAAAACTACCCAAAATTTAAAGTGGGAGACTGAAATTCACTTGGTGTTTGTCCTACATCCTATTAAATATGTATTTATACCCTACAAAATAAAATTCTAAATTTTTTTTGGGTACGCAAACTTTTTCCTATTTAATGTGATCGTTACCTATTGTGAGAGTTGTACTCCATTTTGTGCACTTTATTTATTTATTTATTTGATAAAAAATGTTATATAAATTAAAATGTATAATTAGTGTATTTCTCAGTGTCCCTAATATTTTTATGTAAATTTGAGAAGTGAAGCTAAATACACACTTTTTTACTTAATATACTCACCAAATACAGTGAATACTTGTACACTATGCATGCACACTTATTGTGTATTATGCCCTTATTTGGAATGTCTAAAAAATTTAACTTTTAAAGGATTTAGCAGTTTTAAAAAAGAGAAATAAATAAAAAGGCTAGTTTGGGATAATTTATTTAGATTTTTTTTGGTTGAAATATCTTATATATTATTACTTTTTATTGTTAAGTTGTAGCGTTTTCAATAATAATAAGATAGCTTTTTATTTTTGTTTTTGTGAGTAAATTTGAGTTTTTAATTCAAAGTATTATAGTTATTTTATTCAAAAAAAAAAAGATATAATGTTTAAAATGTGTATAACCATTTTTTTCAAAAAAAATAATAAAATTTATATGAAATTGTTAATCATAGGATCCAAACTAAAGGATATATACAAAATTTATCATAAGGTAATGCTTACCTTAAATCCTAATGATTATCAAATTAGTCATTTACCATAAGAGTAATACTATGATAACCACATTTAAGTATCATGTGATATAACATTTCATACATATTGCTTATATCATGTTAGGGATCCATCATTTATTCCTAACCACTACACATAAGATGACACATTATGTGGTACTTAAATGTGGTCACTAAAACATGATCACCATAACATTACTACTAGCATAAACGCTTTTATAAAATTTAATCTTTTCACTTTCAGTACTGCAACTTCTAGAATGATTATCTTTGGAAGAATTCAAAATCAAACTGTGAGTAGTATGTAACTGGATGGATCTAACTTAATAAATAATAGTTTAGTTTTGATTTGGAACTGTGTTCTTAGACTAAATATTTATTATCTAGTTTATGTTAATAAATATACAGTAATTTTTGTTTTTTATTTATTCTTTCATATATTATTTTACTTTGTATTTTATTTTATTATTTGCTTCATAAGATTATAAAATGATATTTTCGTATCTATAAATTATGTATTATATTTTAATCCTCTGGTAGTTCTATTTTTTATTAATTATTAATAGTCTATATATGAATTATATAATATTACAATGTTATGAAAAAAAATTAAAAAATCAAATTATAAAGGAGAGAAACGAAAAAAAGAAGAAGATGGAAAACAAAATAGTTAATATTCCAATTTTCTTTATTTATATATTAAGAAAGGGTTCGGTTCGATTTTATACGGTTCTTTAAAAACTTAATTCGATAATTGAACCATAATAAACAGTTATTGGTAGTTTTGAACTAAAACCAAATTGTCAACCAAAAAAGCTAAATCAAATCATATGATTTAGATCGGTCTACCGGCTCCACTGGCTATTTTGAACACCCCTAATCACAACCTATAATTAATAGAGATATTGATCAAATTATTCAAACCAATTAATGAGGACTATACCTCTTTACAAGGTATTTCTACTTTCATTTTCTAGACATTTTGTCTCAGATATCATACTAACTGTCTGCTCTTGAAGAAATATCTTTAGAATGAATTAAAATCATTGACCAGCAAATTTTGCATGGTGTTTACAGTAAGCAGCCCAATAATAAAGAATCACAGCTAGTGAAATTAATTTTACAATGTCTTATTGGATTTTACAACCAATTTTGTTGTTAGAAAAATCATTAATGAAGAATTTAACCAACCTAAATGTTGGGAATAATCTAAATAAAATTATTATTTCCTCCATTCGTGCTTAATTAAATAAGATCAACAATAGCAGAATAAAAATAATAATCAGACAATTGCATGATGCCAATTTTTACGTAGAAAACTCTTAAGAAAAAAAATCACGGGACCGAAGTCCGATTCAAAATTTTCACTATGTCAAAATAATTAATGAGTTTACAGAATTAACTCTCTAGGTATACCCAGAAGATGACAACTTCAAGAATAATATTTTTGGAATAACAAAATATTGACTACTCGTCATCGTAAGGTAGATTCCGACCAAATAAATAAATCAAGTTTAGATCTCACCGATTGACAATCAAAACCGTTGATTATCAAGAATCATGTGTCAAGAGTACGTTCCTAAAATTTCACGACGATCAGGCTTCGTTTGACCCCGGATCCATGCAAGAAAAATATGCTGTTGTTCTTCACCAAATAATCTCTCGGCTCATTGTTGCGCGCTGTTTAATTCTCAAAGTCAGAGAATTGTTTTGCCTTCAGTAATTGATCTGGATTTTGCCTTGTACAATCTATGGCCACCGAATCTCCAATATCTGGAGAATTTATTTGGTTTTTCAATTTTTGTTTGTTCGCCGAACTCCCTAGCAAGGGATTTATATATAGAAGCCTATTAAGACTATTTTCCAAGCCAAACAAGACTTCTAATATGATAGGGATTCCTAACAAATTAGGAATTCTAAGGATTAAAAATCCACCTGGCAATTAACTCCTATTTTTTTTCTTTCTTAATTTTATTTATAATAAAATATTAATCCTAATTTAATTATATTAGATTCTTAATATAATTGTGCCACCCCAAATGGGGCGGACACCAACAAACTGCCTCTCCACCTCATGTGGAGGGATCCATCATACCCGCTGCTTCTCTACAAAAATTATGTTTTCCATAGGTAGAATCTTTGTCATCATATTTGCACATTCTAGTCGGTATGAATCTTCTTTAACTGTAATAGTTTTCCTTCCAACACATTCCGAATCCAATGATATCTCACGTCAATGTGTTTTGACTGTGAGTGAAATTTTGGATTTTTCCTCAAATGAATAGCACTTTGGTTGTCATAGAAAAGTGCATACTTCTCCTGTATCGACCCCAACTCTTGTAGTAACCTCTTTATCCATAGCATCTCCTTGCAGCCTTCTGCCACCGCAATATACTCAATCTCTGTTGTGGATAGTGCAACGCACTTCTGCAGTATGCTCTGCTATGATATAGCTCCCCCTGCAAATGTAAGCATGTAACCTGATGTATGTTTTCTAGAATCGACATCTCCTGCCATGTTACATCTGTGAGACCTTCTAACTCAGGCTTGCCCTGACCAAAGTATAAAGAAATTATAGAAGTGCCTCTGAGGTACCGAAAGATCCACTTTACTGTTTCCCAGTGATCCCTTTCCAGATTTGACAGAAATATGCTCACCACGCCAACTGCATATGCTATGTCTGTCCTTGTACACACCATTGCATACATCAGACTCCCAACTGCAGACGAATAAGGAACTTTTTCCATCTTTACCTTGTCTTTCTCACTTGCCAAATTTTGTTGTAAACTAAGTCTAAAATGATTTGCAAGTAGAGTACTTACAGGTTTAGCCTTGTCTATGTTGAACATCTGAAGTACCTTTTCAATATACCTTTAATGTGAGAGCCATAGTCTGTGATTCTTCCTATCTCAGGTGATCTTCATGCCAAGTATCTGCTTAGCCGGTCCCAAATCCTTCATTGCAAAGGATTTGCTCAACTCTCCTTTAAGTTTTTGAATATTTCTCATATTGTGATCGATAATCAACATATCATCCATGTATAGTAGCTATATAATGAAGTCACCTCCTGCAAATTTCTTTAGGAACACACAATGGTTTGAAGCGGTCTTCTTAAACTCGTGTTCGACCATGAACTGATCAAATTTATTATACCACTATCATGGTGCATGCTTCAACCTATACAAACTCTTCTTTAACTTGCACACTAGATTCTCTTTGCCTTTAACTTTGAACCCCCCGGGCTGCTCCATGTAAATCTCTTCCTCCATGTAGATTCTTGCTTCATGGAGGAAGACTATTTTTGTGAGACCCTAACCCGTTTTATTTTTGTAAATGATCTAAGTGTTCATGGGAGTACGGATTAAAGTTTGGTTTGCTTCCTTGGTTCAGTTTTTCTCCAAGCAATGACCGCTTAGCGGTGGATGTTCTCTCGAGTGGGGTGGTGCCAGAGAGTGGTTCTGTGTGGTGACCGCTCGAGCGGTTCTTGGGCGCTCAAGCGGTGGGGCGACAAAGTGGTATGTCGGCAGGGGTCTGCTCGAGCGGTGGTTGGGCACTCGAGCGGTGGAGGCCTGGTACGAGATTCAAGAAAAATGTGATTTTGACGCATGTTCGGGTTCAAAGATTTTGCGGGGTTTGTCCCAGGGGCCACGGGGAGTTACGGTGTGAATTTTAAAAATTCAAAAAAAAAGATATTTTGGAAACCTATAAATATTTGGAGTTAGATATTTTCAAAAGATATTTTCAAAACTTAACTCCTAAGTTTTCTCCTTTTTCTCTCTGCCTTCTTTCTAACTTCTCGGGGGCTCGGAGTTCGATTTTCGACGATCAAACTGCGGATTCTTGGTATCAGCTTCGAGGGCTACAAAACCATCCGGTCAGATTTTGATTACGGCAAAGTTCGCTTTTGCACGTGGATCGAGACGTCGAGCTTTTAGCTCAACGAGGTAGGATTCTAGACTCTACTGCTGTTTAAGGGTTCTACGTGCAATTATAAGTATTTTGACCGGTTAAAATGCATGGACAACCAATTTATGTTTCGTTCAACCGGATTTTGGTGTAAAAGGGAGGTTTGTGTTGATATCGGTTGGATGAAATTAGGTTTTGAAATGTTCCTTTCGAGGATCTGTGATAGTTTCGGATTTGGGTATATCCGAGGGTGTTAAAAAGGTGTTTGGAGACTTCAATTTGTGGTTGAGATGATGGTTAGTGGGTGTTTGAGGTTTGGAAGCTTAGAACACCAAGAACAGATTTTTCTGGATTCTTCTCGGGTGGTAGCTCGCTCAAGCGCCCGAAGTTCACTCGAGCGGACTGGCTGCGCAGGGCCATTTTGTTTGGATGTTATCTCCCTCATCCGGACTCGGAATTGGGTCGTTCTTAAACTCAAATTGAAGCCCCAGAAGTCTTCTTTCCAATGACACCTCTTTCACCTTAAAATTCTTTTTGTAAAGAAAGTTATGACCAAAAGAATGAATGTATGTCAAGATTTTTAAACCGTTTTTCATCCGTTTTGGGCCAAATGCTTGGGAAAGGTTGTTTTTCATCCTTATGAGCCCTTTTGATCAAGCCTATTGCCCTTAGGAGTTTGTTATGGGTGTTTCATGTGACTCGGGTGTCGGGATGTGATAGTGACGGTTGTCCAGTTACGTTACATACTGTTGTACGGTTTTCACCGGTTGAAATGGTTATATATCATGTTTTATGTTTAAACCTTGTTTCGGATAAAAAGCATACTTTACGCTTTCCTGGTTTATTACATGATATGACTTGTGGGTTTTAGATTTTCAAAGGGTGTTCTTGAAAACGGTAGAAATGGTGGTTTTGTGAAAAATCTCAACATTTTATGTTTTGGAGGTTTAGAGCTAACCCTTGGGGTTGAGTCTCAGGTTTTGAAGCGTTTTGTTGAAAACGGAGAAAAATATTTTGAAATGTTTTGATTTGATCTCTATGGTTTCATGGATTGGATCTTTTGCTTATACATGCATTGTATATTTGCTTTTGGGAAAAACATTTTTGAAATGTTTTGTTGATCTCTATGTTGATGGATGGATCTACATACATGTATAATGTATATTTGCGAAAAGGTTTTGTAGTTGAGCTACAATTCGGTTTTTGGGATGAATATCTAGATGTACCGGGATGACGGGTATTTGGCACGAGTTGTCCTCGGTGAAAGTCCAGAAATGTGTGCAGAGTAGGTACCTTTGTTATCTTTCGGGGCAGTTCCTGTAAAGAATGTCGGTTTGGGTGCTCTTTTTCCTCGGAATGTCGCCCGTAAAGTTAGCTTTTACGTCGTGGTGCTCCGTATAGAACTTGTTATTACCTAGCAGGACTTGAGAGATACTGGAACTAGGTAATGGGCAGGAGTCTATAGCTGTTACCTCTATTCGTTTGTGATGGAGTCGGTACATAGGATCATATTCATCTTTTCCGCGATGGTACATTCCGCGAGGGAACAATGTTTTGGTTACTATTTTTCCTTAACTATGGTTGATCATTTGCATTTGTTGCAATACCTGGTTTGAAGGATAGAAACATGGGTTTTATGAGATAAAATCGTTTTGGGGGCTTGTGTAGTCTGGTGGGAAAAACGTGGGGTTTGTGGAAAATTGTTTTGGGTTTGGTGGTTGAGTATAGCTCCCACCCTATATGATTGCATATTTCCTTCTTTACAGCTTTATAATCTTTTTCTATTGGGTTTCGGTTCACGACGTGGGATTTTGCTGTAAAACCATTTTCAGGTGAACATGCGGAGTTGACCTAGATGCTTGAGGTGATGGAGGACTCGCAATAGTTTTCTATTTTGACATGTACTTTTACATGTGATGCCTGTTTCAGAAGACGAGTTTTGTACGCCTTTCGGCGATATATTTATTCATGTATGAGTTTGCATGATTTTTATTTATGAGAGCTGAACTATAGGAATCTTTTATCCAAATGTTGTATATTTTTTAGTTGATGATTTTCTAACTACAAATCTTATTTTCATAAACGGTTTTTGGTGAGCTTTCGCGCGACCCTGGTGTTTGGGGCGTGACAGTTTTCGCCTCCATCTGCTCAATCTCCAAATCAAAATTTGCAGCTAATCCGAGAACTATCCTAAGGGATGTCATGTTCACAATAGGTGAGAAGATTTTTTCAAAGTCAATACCTTTTTTCTAACTGAATCCCTTCACAACTAACGTTGCCTTGTACTTGGGCTGTGAGTTTTTTTCTTTTGTTTTCAGTCTGTAGATCCGTTTATTCTTTAATATTTTTTTACCTTTTAGCAGCTTTACTAGATCATATGTCTAATTCTCATACAAGGATTTCATCTCTTCTTGCATGGCTTTCATTCACTTGTTCTTCTGCTCATTTTCAACTGCTTTCTAATAGCAATCTAGCTCTCCTCCATCTGTGAGCATTGAATATTCGGTAAGTGGATATCTGCTAGAGGCTTGACGCTCCCTGGTAGACCTTCTCAATTGTGGCTCTGTTGGAAGATCAATGTGAGCCTACTCTGTCTGCTCTTCTAGGACTGTACTATCAACTGTAGGTGTATCCTCATCAGCCTCTGCACTGTCTTATGTGTCTCCCCGTCATTATTATGCACGGTAGGTGAAAAGACTGGATCTGTATCAATCGAATATTTTGCCTGTGTAGCTAGTTCTTTTTTCTTGTTCATGTCTTTTATGGTTTCATCCTCAAAGAAGACGACGTCTGTGCTTCTGATGATCTTTTTGTCAATACGATTCCCAAGTCTGTACCCAAATTCTTCTCGGTCGTATCCCAAAAAGATGCACTAATTTGATTTCCCATTAAGCTTTGACCTTTGATCTCTAAGAATGTGAACAAATGCTCTGCACTCAAATACTTTCAAGTGCTCATAGGAGATCTCTTTTCCCGTTCATACTCTGTCTGGCACATCACTCTCAAGTGGAGCTGATGGAGATAAATTTATCAGATCAACTGTTATCCTCATTGCCTCGCCCCAGAAAGTCTTTAGTAATTTTGCATGTGACAACATACATATGACTCTTTCCATGATTGTCCCGTTCATTCTTTCTGCCAGCCCATTCTTTCTTGGTGTCTTAGAAATAATCATCTCATGCCTGATTCCCTTAACCTGACAGTACTGTTGGAATGGTCCTCGGTACTCACCACCATTGTAGTCCGGATGCACTTCAACGATCTTCCTGTCTGCCTTTCCACACTAGCCTGAAACTGCTTGAACACATCTAGCACATAGTCTTTAGTTCTTAAAGCATATGTCTAAACCTTCCGTGAGTGGTCATCAATAAATGTCATAAAATATCTAGCACCACCCATAGTAGTAATATTCATAGGACCACAAATATCACAATGTACTAAGTCTACGATATTTGACTTTCTAGATGCAGGGACTCTATTGTACAGAATTCTGTGTTGTTTTCCAACTAAACAATGGATGCAAGTTTTGAAATAAATACCCGTTACCTCAGGTAGAAGCTCTCTCCTGGCTAAAACTTGCATGCCCTTCTCACTCATGTGTCCAAGCTGCTTGTGCCATAGCTCGGTGGTGGCATCCCGCTCAACTGTGCTGATCACTCATTTACTAAGCTTTGCTTCCAAAGTGTAGAGACTTGATGTCTTTTTTCCCTTTGCAACAATTAGGGACCTTTTGCTCAGTTTCCACTTTTCGTTCCTGAAGTGGTTCTTGTAGCCTTCATCATCCAACTGACTAGTGAATATGATATTAAACTTGATCTCTGGCACGTGTATGACGTCTTAAAGTACTAATATGCAACCTATAGTGGTCTCTAGACTAACATCTCTCATTCCCACTATGTCGGATATACCTTCATTACCCATTCTAGCGTGACCAAAATCGCCGATTGTTTAAGTCATGAAGTATTTCTTATATGCGGTGACATAGAAGGAGGCACCCGAGTCAATCACCCAACTGAAGTCCTGTCTAGTGATCCCAATGTACCCGTCATCACAAACAATGATGGTTTCACCTTCGTTTGAAGCTGCTGCAGCTGTATCCCTTTGATCTTTCTTGTCGTCAAACATGCCATATTTCTGATCCCGTTTCAGTTTTCTACATTCATTTTTCATGTGTCCTATTTTGTCACAATAGAAGCACTTAATCTCATTCCTAGATTGAGATTTCCCTCTTGACTTGCTTCTTGGCCTGTCGCTGTTGGAAGCTTTTCTGTTTGTACTTCTCCTTCTCTTGTCTGTGACCAAGGCATTTGACTCAGTTGTACTTTCCTACTCCATTCGTCTCGCCTCTTCATTGAACATGCTGTCTTTCACCATATCAATGGCAACTTCACCGTTTAGTGCTGAGTTACTGATTGTCACAACAAGTATTTTTTAACTATCCGGTAAGGAACTCAATAGAAGTAGTGCTTGCAACTCGTTATCTAGAACCATCTTTATAGTAGTTAACTGATTGATTAATTGCTGAAAATTACTGAGGTGCTTGGTTACACTCCGGCTGTCTTTGTATTTCAGATTCACCAACCGTCTAACAAAAGATACTTTATTCTAGGCAGTATTTCTCTCGTACATTAACTTTAATTTCTTTCAAAATATATGTGCATTGGTTTCTTGAGTCACGTGGTGAAAAATATTTTGATCCACCCAAGTACGGATTTGAACCACTGTTTTTCTGTTCATAACCGTCCACTCATCATCAGTAATTTTTTTCAGCTTCTTGCTGTCACCTTCAACCAGCAGGTATAAGTTCTTAGCGTAAAGGACATCTTCCATCAACGGTTTTCATATCAAATAATTCGATGAATTCAGTTTAATCATAGTACCAGATCATTTTTCCATTTAATCAAACATAAGAACTGAATATACCCGAACCGTTTCTAAACCAAGCTCTGATACCACCGTTGGGAATAATCTAAATAAAAATATTTTTTCTCCATTCGTGCTTAATTAAATGAGATCAACAATAGTAGAATAAAAATAATAATCAAATAATTGTATGATGCCGATTTTTACGTGAAAAACTTTTAAGGAAAAAAAACTACGAGACCGAAGTCCGATTCAAAATCTTCACTATGTCAAAATAATAAGTTTACAAAATTAACTCTTTATGCATACCCAAAGAATGACAATTTCAAAAATAATATTATCGGGATAACAAAATATTGACTACTCGTCACCGTAAGGTGGATTCCGACCAAATAAATAAACTAAGTTTAAATCTCATCGATTGACAATCGAAACCGTTGGTTATCAAAAATCATGTGGCAAGAGTATACTCCTAAAATTTCATAACGATCAGACTTCGTTTGACCCCGATCCGTGCAAGAAAAGTAGGCTGTTGTTCTTTGCCAAATTACCTCTCAGCTTACTATTGCGCACTATTTAATTCTCAAAGTCAGAGAATTGTTTTGTGTGCAGTAGTTGATCTGGATTTTGCCTTCTACAATCTGTGGCCACCGAATCTCCAATCTCTGGAGAACTTATTTGGTTTTTCAATTTTTTTTTTCTGTTCGCCGAACTCCCTGGCAAGGGATTTATATATAGAAGCCTATAATTACGGCTATTTCCCAAGCCAAACAAGACTTCTAATATGATTGGGATTCCTAACAAATTAGGAATTCTAAGGATCAAAAATCCACCCGGCAATTAACTCCTGTTTTTTTTTTCTTTCTTAATTTTATTTATAATAAAATATTAATCCAAATTTAATTATATTAAACTCCTAATATAATTGTGCCATCCCGTGGGGTGGAAACAGTATTTATTTTGTTGTTCTAATTTTTTTATTCCTCACTCTTGATTATATATTTAAAATAAATTTATTTTTATATATAAATAGATAAATAAAGTTTATTTTTTAAAATATAATAGGACTAAAACATAAAAACAATATATTTAATTTTTATTTTGTATATCTATTACTTATTTCTCATATTTTTAATTGTAATTATCTATTAACGATTATTTTTACTTACGATATTATCTTTAATTGTTACTAGTATCATTCTACTTTTAAAAATTATCCCCAACTTATTCTCATTCCCGCTCCATACCGACTTTGCTAAAATAGGGAATAGAAAATATAGCACCACGTCTCCGCCCCACCCATTACCACTCCTCCCGCTCTCTATAATGAGGCTTCTACATTCTTTCGAAGTCAAATAACGTGAACGGGTAAAGATTATTCAACTATACAAAAGGTGTGAATAATTTATACTCTCACAAATCGGATGGATTTTTATATTCTTTGAGGTGGGCCGATTTGATTTCATGTCAGATCATGCCAAGTGCGTAGAATGAAAGAGGAATATATAGGTTATAATTCTGTTTTGAATTCATAGGTTTTAACACCGTTATATTTCCTTTAACAATAACATATTATCGCTATTCACCAATCACTAGGGCTACTTGTCAAGTCACTTTTGCATGGGGATTCAATTTTGGGTAAATTACATTTTTTTCCATATTTTTTGAAATATCCTTGACATCGCTATATGCAATGAAAAGGGTGAAGTGTATTATCACATTCTCACTATTTTTGCTCTATTAAATCAAATTTAAGTATAAATAAACAACAAAAAAAATGTAATAAAACAGAGAGAGAACAAAAAAATAAAAAGAAGAAGAAGAGTAAAGAGAAGAAGTCGCCTCCCCGCCGTTTCACTATCTTTTTGACACTAGCACCCACTACCTGACCCCACGAGCACCTAACACGGCACCACCCACCACTCTTTTGGCAATTGGGAAATTGTGTTTGCTCTCTCTCTCATTAAATCATTTATTTTCTCCTCAGTCCTCTCATTTCGTCGTTTATGTTTTATTTAATTCCTCTCGCCAATCAAACAACACTATTAATGTACATAAAAAGTGTTGGAATCTTTAGGAATAAATTCTCAAAATATTAAATTCTCAAAATATTAAAATCAATTGATTTAGGCAATCAAACGGAAACTCACGTAAACTTCATTTCACAATAACAAAATAAAAAAATATGAACAACTAATAACACAAGAAAAATGTACGTGATTCGGCTGACTGTCTACCTCCACGAAAGATAAGAAACAATCCACTATATGAAAATAAGAATTATAATGATCACTCTCTACTTCACAATATATTTGTGATCTCAAATTGAGTCTCTTAACAACTCACTACATTTTCTGATCTCTAAAACTGAGCTTTACACTATGTATTAGATATTCTATCATATCTCCTACAACTCTCACGGACACCTTAATTTATATTACTAGATAGCTTCTAATTCTAGTAGGAGAATAAACTTTTAATAGAAAAGTATCGATTTATACTATATTCTTTTCCACCAAGGCTATTAATAAAGAAAATCAAAAAAATTAGCAGTACAACTAAAAACAAGCCAAAGCAGGCATCACTAAAATAATTAACAGTTGAACGTCCGTCTGGACAAAAATATCCCAAAATTCAAGACGCAAAACCGAACATAAAGTGCATATTTTAATCCATAATATATATTTTATTAGACTTATTTTATATTTTATTTTATCTTGATTTATTTATTTTTGTGTTGGACAAGTATTGTAAAAGTTTTGTGAAAAAGAATAAAAAGAGAAAGAAAATAGAACAGATGAAGTCATTGAAGAAGTACACTGTAAATAACAAATGTGGCTTCAAAGTTAACCATTTGTGTAGCTTAAGGGGCTTGGTAAAAAGCTCTTTAAACTTGACGTCTACCGTCGTTTTGAATGAAGCATCAAATTTTAAAATAATTAGCTTGTTGGGATAGGAATTTCTTGAAATTCAAGAGGCAAAATCCAACATAAAGTAGATATTTTAATCCATAACATATATTTTATTAGACTTATCTTATATTTTTTTTTGTCTTAATTTGTTTATTTTTGTGTTGCACAAGTATTGTAAAGGTCGTGCCAAAAAGAATAAAAAGAGAAAGAAAATAGAACAAATGAAGTCATTGAAGAAGTACCCTATAAATAACAAATGTGGGGCTTGAAAGTCAAACATTTGTGTAGCTTAAGTGGCTTAATGAAAAGCTATTTAAACTTGACATTTATGATCAAGTTTTGAAAGAAGCATCTATTAGGATTATATATTAAAAATTATGATTTTGATTTTAGTATTTAATTTAATTTTTTAATAAAATTAATTTTTCTATTTTATGAGAATTTTAATGAGAAATGTATGTGTGTTGTGCATGAGCATGTTTTGTTCTACATAATATTTAATCTGATATGTAGAGTTCGATTTACACACAGAAAATTAAATTATCCGTTCTTGTAGAATATAAGTTTTGATTCACAATTTCGATGGAATTCGATATACCCTCAGTACGGCTAATATTATAGTAGATCTGTCTTGAATACGGAGAACGGTAATTATCTCGATAATTGTCTTGACTCATTGTGCAAGTACACTTTGTGTGTATTGAAAAAGACCAAGTTAAGGTAATTAATTTTGTACTGACTATATAAATTAATTTATATCCCATGGTTATTATGAGTACTTATGTTCTTAATCCCAAAATAATTATTATTTACGTATATTTAATATTCGTTATTTTGATTCATTAGAAGATGCGATCTTGTATGGGTTTATAATTTCGGTGAGTTTGATAGCGATATTAATTATTGATGGAATCAACGTCCCAAAATATTAGAATTGATGATACTCTTTTAAAGAAGTTTATAAGTTTTGACCGAGTCAAACCATGTCGTTGGATTTTATAATCTGGTAGTCAAATAAGTTAAGTGAAAAGATTTAAGAAATTTTCGAAGAAACTTTTTAAATATAATTGTCAGTAATTTAATTTAATCGCGGGTATTTGTATTCTTAACATATGAAAAATAAATAAGTATTTAATAATAATAGCTCGAATACTATAATTTTGAGAATAAGGCTAGGAGTGTAATTATAATTCTTTAGTACAATTAATTTTAATTTATGTTTTTATAAAATTGTTCTCCGTTAAGACAGGATTTCATAATTATATTGAATGCTCATGCCTTATTTACTCCGCAGGTCCCTTCTGTAACTTATTTATATTCTGTAACTTTGAACATCCCAAGTCTCATCAAGAAGGTTTTGAGAAATGCAATAGATTAAAGCCCAAACTTAATTTATATTTAGCATTCGGGAATACAATAGAAGACTTGTGTAGGAGATTTGACTAGAAGTCAAAAACCACGGCAGATCGTTGATTGAAAATTGTTGTAGCAATCGAAATCATCCAATCAGATTTCTAAAGGTATAATTCTAAAACTAACTTTGGGAGTATTTATCGGGGTTTATTTTGATTGTTCGATATTAAAAACTTTAATTTGAAGCCAGTTTTTGTCAATGCTGTATACTAAAAATCATGAATACAATATTATTTCTTTAATGTTATACATGGTTGTTCTTTATTCTGTACACTATTTAATCTGGTGTGTAAAGTACGATTTGCATACAAAAGACTAGATTATAGGTTCTTGTAGAATGCAAGTTTTTGTTCACAATTTAGATGGAATTAGAGAAACCATTGATACGACTGTAGCATATAGTTTTAATAGACCTGTATTGGTTACGGGAAATAGATAATAGCGCCATCTATTGTTCCGACTCTCTGTGTTGGTATACTTTGTGTATATTGAACAGAACCACATTGGGATAATTAGGTTTATACTGACTATATAAATTAATTCACACTCTAAGGTTATTATGAGTGCTTATACTCTTAATTCCAAAATAATTATTATTTGTGTATATTTGATATTCATTGTTTTGATTCATTAGACGGTGCGATTTTTTATGAGTCAATAGTCATGGTGAGTTGGATAACGGTATTAATTATATGGTAAATATTAATTACTGACGAAATTTATGTCCCGATTATTCGGGATTGACGATAACCCCTTAAGGAAATTTATAAGTTTTGATCGAGTCAATCCCTATAGGTGGATTTAATCATTCGACCGGCAAATAAATTAAGCAGAAGGAGTTAAGGAATTTTAAGAAGCCGATTAAATTAAATTGTTAGTAATTAAATTTAATTGGCGGGTATTAGAAATCTTAACGTGAGGAGATGAGTTAAACATTTAATAATATGAGCTCGAATAATTGGTTTTGAGAATATAGTTAGGAGTGCAATTACGATTCCTTAATGGTATGAATTGTAATTTATATTTTTATGAAATTGCCTAAGGGGCAGGCGAATTTTCACAATTACATTAGAAACCCAAATCATATTTACTGCATAGGTCGCTGTTGTAACCCTACATATATGCAGTTATGCTAAACATAAATCATAAGTCGTTTTTCAAGATTAGGGTCTCCACGTATTTCCTATTGTGATTAGTTTAGCAGGTTTAAATTCACGAGTGATCATAATCTACTCTACGTTCGTGACTCATATCGGGAATACAGTAAAAGATTTGATCGGGATTTCAACTCGAAGGACTCACATTCGTGAGAGTTGTAGTAACCGAAATCAATCTACCAGATTTTCAATAATTGGTATCAGACCCGTTTTTGATTATGTATGATTTTGTCATGGGTTCTAGTAGATTTAGATTGTGCTAAGTTAATTTTGTAGGCAATCTAATATCGATTTTTAATAGTTATTATTATTTTGCATATTTGATTGCATGGTTTAATAATTGTTAAACTATTTTTTTTAAACTACGAGAGTTGATCGTGGTAAATTGATTGTAACTCCTCGGATGCATATGATCAATGTAAAAATAATTGTTTTTTGATTCTAAGTTCTTGTATTTTTGACTTTAAGTAATTAAAAAAAATAATAATGCAGAAAAAGTCGAAGAAAGTCGAAGAACAAAGAAAAGCATCAAGCCAAACAATCAAGAATTATTTCATGGTTCACGTGGGTTATCAAGGATGTTAGCAAAGTTGAATACTCGTGAATTAGTTATTAAAGCCACACCTGATAAGGGTTTTTGGAAACTCATTAAGCCACGTGTGGATTTTCAAAGTCACTAGCTAGGTTTATTTCAAAGCCACATGGGTTATCCTCAATGAATCATGGCTAGTGCATGTGAAGAAATTCACAATCCCATTCGGTGCTATGTTCAAACAAGGATGCTGCAGCAATATTAAAGCCAAACCGGTTCAGATTTTATCTAGCTAAACGGATCACACATGAATCATGAATAAAGTCACAAATCCTCAGGTAAATGGGATTATAACAATTTAGTCAGAATGAGAATCACACGACAAGAAATATGTGCGGCGCAAGCAGGCGAGTTGCGCGTGCGCGATGCACGGCGTGTAGCAGGCGGCGGTAGTAGTATTTACGTGATATTGTGATTTGTAAAAACTGGATATTACAAAGTTTTTATTTGGTTATAAAGTTTTCATAGAATTAGAAAATTAAAATTTTAATTTTAACATGATTGTAGATTTTCTAAATAAGTAGAAACTTCTTGACTAAAGAGTTATAGTAGGATCTTAAAAATCGGGATTTAATAAATATATGCTTTTATTTTGATTGATTTATTTATTTATTTAAATGCGTAGATACTTTTATTTTCATTTATTTATTCTGTCATGTTTTAATTAATTCTAGTTAATTAGCATTTTTTTAACAGAAAAAGAATATAAAATTTTCTTTAATTAAATTAATTTTTTAAAAATAAATTTAGAATTTTATTTTGTTACATTAAAATACGTTTAAGATGATTTTTTTAAAAAAAATTAAATATCTAGAAAAAAAACATGAAGGTTAATTTCAAATTTTTTGAATTAATTAAAAAGAGTTTAATTTTAATAAATTATTTTTTTGGAATATGTGTAACAAGAAATAAAATTAAATTCTTGATTTTTATTTAAAATTAATTCTTTAAATAAATAGAATTTGAGAATTTTATTTATTACATATAAAAATACGTAAAGATGGTTTAAAAATTTGAATCTTTTGCAACATATAATTTTCAAAAATTATAAATTTATTTTAATTAAATAAATTTTATAACTCTTAAAAATATTTTAAAAACAAAGTAGGTAAGGAAATTTATTCACTGATAAATTTTACAGTCTCTATCACTAGTTCGTAAGTGATGTCATTAATTTTGTGCATTGACATTAGGGCCTTTTTTCCTATCAGATGGAGTTAGTTACGGGATCACCGATTTGAACCTCCTTTAGGGATAATTCAAGGTAATTGTTAGCTTGAATGATTTCTCTATCTGAAGAGTTCATTGCGAAGCGATTGATTCGCGATTAAGTGATGGTTTACACTTAACTATAAATAATAGTATCATCTACATCTGAGTCACAACTATTATTTATTGGACTAAAGTTACGTCAGTTATTTAATTTTACTTGGTAAGTTCTATTATCTAGATAGTAAAATTAATAGGAATTGTTCTATATAGACAAAATACTGAATTATAGACGACCTTATCGAGACATGCTATTTACAGAGTACCAGGCTGCTGGTGAATTTTTTCTAAAATGGTAGAGGGAACCGATTTTAAAATAAAATTTAAAATTTTACTTATTATAATTAATGATTTTTAATTATGTGATTTTCAAGATTAAAATGGTTTTAATACACTCATGGCTATACTCAAAGAAAATAAACTTACGGGACCTAATTATGTTGACTGAAAAAGAAATCTGGATATTATTTTAATGGCCAAGGGTATTCTCAGGAAACCAGAAAATATGTTTGTTTCTAGAAAAAAGGTTATTTTTTTTTTTTGCACTGAAGGGCAAGAAAAAGAAAAATATTTAGAAATATGGTGGCACAGTTTCCAATGTAGTTAGTAAGCCACGGACTGGTGTGAAAAAGTCGAAAGGCTGATATCTTCACTGCAACCAGGCACGGCATAGAAAAAAGTAATGTCTAGTTTATCTTAGTAAGCAGAACAATAAATGTAATTTCTGTTCACTAGTTATGAAAATATATTTAGCGGTGTTATCTACCGGTACCTAGTGTGTAGATACGAAAGTCACTAATCATGTCTGCAATTCTCTATAGAGGTTTCAAGAACCCAAACAACTTAGTAATAGTGAGATTTATCTACACATGAGCAATAATACAAGGGTGACAACAGTTGCAGTAGGAGATATCACTCTCAGTTTTACTAGAGATCGGGTTTTAATATTGAGAGATTATTTTTGTACACCCTCTAATAGAAGGAATTTAATTTTTGTTTCTAGATAGGTTAAAAATAGATATTTGATTTATTTTAATAACTCTGTGGTTATTAAGGATAATAAACGGCTTATCTGTTTTGGTATATTGGTAGATGATTTTTATGATATTACTATAATCTCTCCTACATTGCAAGTGAATTAATTGAATAATACATCTAATTTATCATTTAAGATAAATGAACATTCTTTTACGAATCAAACGTATATTTTGCATTTATGCCTAAGTCATATTAATGTGAAAAAGATAATAGACTAGTTAAAAATAGACATTTGAGTTTATTGAAAGTTGAGACACTTCTAGTATGTGAATCTTGCTTGGATAGTAAGGTGAGCGGAAGGCCATTTTCAGCTAAAGGCTACAGAGCAAAAAAACCGTTAGAACTTGTTCACTCTGACTTATGTGGACCTATGACTATCCAAATTAGAGGAGATTTTGACTATTTTATCACTTTTATTAACAATTACTCAAGATATGGATATGTTTATTTGATGCATTGTAAGTCTGAATACTTTGAAAAATTCAAAATTTTTAAGTCAGAAGCAAAAAAGCGTATGAAAAAATGTATTAAGACATTTTGGTCTGACAGTGGTGGCGAGTATATATCTTCAGAGAGTATAAAGATTATTTGCCAAAAGAGGGGATTACATCCCAGTTAACTGCACCGGGTACTCCACAACAAAATGGTGTAGCAAAAAAAAAAAGACTCTTATGGAGATGGTGAGATTTATGATGAGTTATTCAGACTTACCTGATTCATTTTGGGGATTTGCATTAGAGACAGCAGCTTATATTCTGAACTTAGTACCTTCTAAGTCGGTACCTTCTAAGTCAGTACCTTCTACTCTCACATAATTGTGGACCGAGTGCAAGTCTAATCGAAGACATATTCGGATTTGGAGTTGTCCAGCACACATGCTGAAAGGGAACACGAATAAGTTGAAACTGAGAATGGAAGTCTATTTCTTCTAGAAGAATAAAGGGTGGTTTATTTTATAATCCTAAGAATTAGAAGGTCATTATCAATGACAATGCTCGATTCTTACAAGAGGATTATGTAATGGACCAAAAACTCAATAGTAGAAATGTTCTAGAAGAGCTGAGAGGAAATACCAATAGTACGGTAGAAGTGCCATGGAAAAGTGTCATCGATATCTCATTACCTCGTCATAGTGGGAGGATTAAAAGGACACATATCAATCTTGAACTAGATTAGGGTGCTACCATTAACATGTTGGTTTTACAACCAAACGAGCATGTGGGTCATGATGCATAGAATTCAGAATCAACACAGCATGTCACTGTTAGTACACAAACGTAGGTAGTGCCTCATCGTAGTGGGAGGGTTGTTCGTCAACCTAATTGGTATATGTTCTTAGAAAAGTCTTTTGATAAGATCCTAGAAGAACTAGGTACTAAACCCTATAACTATAATGTAGCACTATATGATAAAGATGTATAATTATGGCAAAGGGCTATGAATTCAGAGATGGAGTCTATGTACTATAATCAGGTCTGAAAACTTATAGAATCACCCGAAGAGATAAGACCCATCGGATACAAATGGATCTATAAGAGAAAGAGGGGAATAGATGGAAAGGTGAAAACCTTAAAATTTAAGCTTGTTGCAAAATAGTTTATTCAGAAGGAAGCGATCAATTATGAGAAGACTTTTTACCGGTAGCTATGCTTAAGTCTATATGGATTCTCTTATCTATTGCGGCTTATTTCGATTATGAAATTTGGTAAATGGACGTCAAAACAACTTTTTTTTAACGAAAATCTTGACGAGTGTATCTATATGGTACAACCAGGCGATTTCATAGCAAATGATCAGGAGCACATGCTGTGCAAGTTTAATAGATCTATTTATGGATTTAAAGCAAGCATCTAGATCTTAGAATACTCGATTTGATATGGCTATTAAGTCTTATAGTTTTGATTAAAATCCTGACGAGTCATGTGTGTACAAAAAACGTAACGGAAGGGTAATGGTATTTTTAGTACTTTACGTGGATGATAACTTGCTCATTCGAAACGATATTGGGGTGTTATCTTTAGTAAATGTATAGTTATCTGACCAATTCGATATGAAAGATTTGGGAGAAGCCAGCCACATCCTAGGGATCAAGCTTTGGCAAGATTGCAGGCAAAGGATGTTGGGTTTATAACAAGCCACTTATATCAATACAGTCGTTGCTCATTTTAGCATGCAAGATTTTAAGAAAGGGTTTCTCCCTTTCAAGGCTGGAATCACTTTATTCAAGAATCAATATCTTAAGATACCTGATAAGATAGAGAAAATGAACGCGGATACTTATGGTTCGACAGTAGGAAGCGTCATGTTTGTTATACTTTGCACTAGACTTGACAGTTGTTTTGCTGTTGGCATGGTTTGAAGATATCAGTCTAATCCGAGACAGGAGCATTGGACAGTGGTAAAATATATAATCAAGTACCTAAAAAGGACTAGAGATTATATATTGGTATACCAGGCAGATTGTCTAGTACTTTTGGGGTACACAGACTTGGATCTTCAGTCAGATAAAGATTTTTGAAAGCCAACCTCGGGATATGTGTTTACCTTGGGAGGTGGATCCATAAGTTGGAGAAGTATCAAATAGTCCTGCATTACTGATTCCAGTATGGAGGCCGAGTACGTGGCAGCTTTTAAAGCAGCTAAGGAAGCCGTTTAGCTCAAGAACTTCATGTTGGATTTAGATGTGGTACCTTCAGTATAGTCGGCTATTACACTTTATTATGATAATAGCTGAACGGTTGCCAACTCGAAGGAACCAAGAGTCTATAAGAAAGAAAAGCACATCGAGCATAAATATCACCTAATACGAGAGATTGTACAGAGAGGTGATGTTGTTGTAACAAAGATTGCATCACATTTTACAAATAGCTTACTAGTTAAGACTTTTGACAGTCATGCAGTGTGCATGACAGTCAGATGTATGGCAATATAGTTTTGAGAATAAGTGAGAGATTATTAGGATTGTGTACTAAAAATCATGATTTTAATTTTAGTATTTAATTTTATGTTTTTAATAAAACTAGTTTTTCCATTTTATAAGAATTTTAATGAGCGATGTATGTGTGTTGTGCATGAGTATTTTTTTTATTCTATATAGTATTTAATTTGGTATGTAGAGTTCGACTTACACACAAAAGACCAAATTATCAGTTCTTGAAGAATATAAATTTTTGTTCACAGTTTAGATGGAATCGGACACACCATCGGTACGGCTATAGCATAATATTTTAGTAGATGTATCTTGATTATGGGGAACGGTAATTATCTCGAAAATTGTTCTGACTTATTGTGCTAGTACACTTTGTATGTATTAAATAAGACCAAGTTGGGATAATTAATTTTGTATTATTATATAAATTAATTTACATCCCAAATTTATTATGAGTGCTTATACTATTTGTTAGTTTAAGAATTTTTTATTTTGATTTTGATGATTTTCATAATTCATTTTCTAAGAATAAATAGATTTAAAATGATAATATTTTATATTTTCAAAATGAAAGTATTAACACATTTTGAAATAGACTCTGTAGGGTATCTGAATGGTCAACTGAAATAACAGAAAACGAGGTGAATCTGGCATTCTCTAATGAGGGCGATTACTGATATACAGAGAGCCGTAGAGTAATAGACCCAGGCTCAAGTGCAATGTCAGGCATAAATGTGGACAATTCTAGCCCGTATCCCAGTTGCGAATGGATAATCAGATGACACAAATGAAAATGCCAAAGACTATTGGGAAGACAACCAGGTCCCCGATGGACCACAAGTTGTTCCACCACCACCACGGAACCCTCGTCAGGTGATAGTTGAGGAGGAAAACACTGTGCAATCTAGAGAATCTACACTGATTGAGATGATCGATAGGATGGAAAAAGTTCTTAGAAAAGCTAAGGGAGTTAAGGAATATATGCTCGATGTAGGGGGACTCTGCCTATTCCCAGATGCTAAATTGCCAGAAAAGTTTAAAATATCGGACATGAAAAAATTTGATGGAACTGGAGATCCCAGAATTCATCTCCGAATGTATGTTGGTACCCTGTTGCCAATGGGGATTGATGACCAGTTAAAGACTCAGCTCTTTCACTAATCTCTTTTCGGGGCAGCCCAAAATGGTTTCTCTCCCTTGATGTGGCCAAAACCAGAACTTGGGAAGACATAACAATAGCTTTTATCAGCCAGTATAGTTACAATGTCCAACTGGATGTAACTACCCGAGAGCTCGAGATGATCCGACAGGAAAATAGGGAATCTTTCGTTGACTTCCAGAATATGCAGGAAGAGCAGGTGAGAATTGTGGTTAAGAATATGCAGTCTCCGTTAAAGCGCTACCTCATCACGCAGCCGCTTTCCACCTTTGAGCAGTTGTTCGATGCTGGGGTATACAATGAGGACGTTATCCAATCTGGTGACATCGAGAAAACAGAACCCAGTCAGAAACCACCCAGAAGGGCTTTCCCCGCAACCAACCAAAATCAATTCGCTGCAACAACCTCGTGTCTCGCTCAAGTGAGGTAAACTTGCTGAACCCATCTCCTTGGGCCCTACAGTCTAATAACGCCCAACAATCTGATAATAGCCAACAGCAACAAAAGCCAAGGAGGGTCTTCACCCCCCTCAACATTCCATTATCCACCACCCTGAGTTGACTCGTCGAGAAGGGGCTTATCAAGCCATTGGACCCCATGCCTGTTCCTGACCCCCTACTGCCAAGGTTTAGTGCTTCCCAATATTGCGCCTTCCACCAAGGTCACGGGCACCTAACTGACAAGTGTTTGAGACTCCAGCACGAGATCCAAAACCTCATTGACAACAAGGTGATCCCACCACCATCTGTCAGCCCAAAATCGAATGTCACAACTAACCCACTACCGAATCATGCCAGGCAGGTTGGGGTCAATTACATGTCTCTGGGAGAATTGGAGGACCCGAGTCAACACATCTGTTCAACGCACCTACCACGCCCTTATGTTTCAATAACCAAAGATCAGACAGCAAGCTCATTCATGATGATTAGAGGCAGTCGAGACAGGATGAAAGAATGGAATGATAATGCCTAGGAATGGTATCGACCGCTAATCCAAGTCTACCAACAAGAGAAGGAGCACAATGAAGAAGATGATTGGCCATTGGATTACCCGAGTCGACGTTATGGGTTTGGCCATGTGCTTCATGGAATCACCCTTCCCCAACTTTTTGAGGAGGAAGTGTGCGTTGATAAAATGCACTCCTACTAGCTGGTAAGAATCGTGTTGAAATTAGATAAAGTAGAATGGACTAATTTTTGGGTTGCTCGGGAACAACTAGTGAATTTTATTGAAGAAGACATCTGGGAGAAAATTGATAATACATGGGCTATTGAAGATGACGAAAAAAGAAGGAAAAGGGCAGCCGTTAGTGACTTAAATGATTTGTGGGCATTTGAAAGCTCTCTGCACGTAAGCGAAGTGAGACAGACTGATAATGTGATGCCAGGGTTATGGGATCCCGAAGACGGCGTGGAACACCTAACTAGAAGTGGACGACATTTTAAGCCAGCTCAGCTAGAGAATGGACAGCCAAGTGAAAAAGAGAAAGAGACAGAGTAAGAGGAGGAGGATGATGCTGTTTTGAGGCAGTTGAAAAAGACGCAAGCCAACATCAGTATCTTGGGCTTATTGATGGCTTCGCATAAGCACATGCAAGCTATTTTGAAGGTGTTGAACAAGGCCAGTGCCCCAATAGATGCAACCCCCGAGCAGCTCATTGGGCTTATTCTGCCGCCCGTCGAACCAAAAGTTATTTCCTTTTTTGATAAGGATTTGCCTACTGAAGAAAAAAGTCACAACAAGCTGCTTCACATCACCGTCAAGTGCCTAGACAAATGGGTCCCGGTAACTCTCATTGATAATGGGTCTACCTTGAACATTTGTCCATTGAGAACGGCCGTCTGTTTAGGGATGAGGCCAGATTAGTTCACTCCCTACAATCAAGGGGTGCGAGCCTATGACAACACAAGAAGGGATGTACTAGGACTGGTATCATTCGCCATTTCAGTAGGGGACTTCTAGAGACGTCGGTTGAGTTTCACGTGCTAGACGTGCCGGCCTCTTTCAACCTGTTGCTGGGCAGGCCGTGGTTGCATGACCCAAATGTCCATGCGGTACCATCTACCCTTCACCAAAAATTGATAAAGAACGGGGCAGTTTTGACCATCCACGGAGAAGACAACATTTACCCCCCGAGAGGAGGAGAGGGCACAACTCTGTTTGAAGTTCAGCATAGTGAAGATGATGTGTTACTTAGTGGTTTTCAATTTGAAGAAGAACAGGATGTTTAGATCCTGATGAATGAAGAAGAAAGGTATGTCAACCCACGAGCGGTAACAATGATGAGAAAAATTTCCTTCTTCCCGGGTATGAGATTTGGACGTAAACTGCAAGGAATACTAGAACCCATTCAGGTATTGCCGACTTCACACCATTTTGGTCTTGGGTATGAGCCAACAGAAGAAGATCCGGAAGGGCCTAGAAGGGGGCGAAAGGCCAATTATGCCGGGACGCTCAATGAGTACTTCGTCAAGGAAGGAGAAGATTTCCCATATTGCGGTTTTTCAAAGCCATGGGTCGATGAGGAAACCAATCAAACGCTGCCAGGGTTGGAGATCTTTTTCAACCACCAGCTATTTGACATGGAAGAGGAAGAAACAGTGGAAGAAAAGAAGGAAGAAAAGAAGATTTACGAACAAGATTGGGCTGACAAACTCGACGGTATCGACTTGGGAGTGCTGTTCAATGAGAAGATAGCTCAGCTACGTATAACTGAATCAGACTGCTTCATGATGGGCTTTAGCGCACCGGCAGATTACACCAAGCTTATTGTTGACATAGCTTCAAAAGAAGTGAAAAACTAGACCCTCGAGTATACGCAGGTTGTCTATCCTGAGTCCAAGTTTGAGTCGGAATCTGTAATCGAGGGCACATCTGTTAGTGCTCCTCTCCCAGCTTTTACCATCGAGTTTGTAATCCCCTCTATTTTTAATGAAATGAACAAGATTTTCGGTTACTTTGCTTTGCCCGATTTATTTCATACGTTTTCTGATGATTTTGAATTCGACGGGAATATTCCCGAAGAAATAAAACTTTTAATAAAAAGAGAAGAAGAAATGCGTGACCAACCAATAATTGAAGAAATTTTGTCAATAAATCCAGGTAATGAAACCAACCCGCAAAATGTTCAAATTGGTTCTTCGTTATCTTCAGTTGAACAAGAGCAACTAATAACTTTATTAAAAGAATTCAAAGATGTATTTGCATGGTCTTACGAGGATATGCCCATAATTAATCTTGACATTGTCCAACACCAAATCCCCTTATACCCTGATGCTAAACCGGTCAAACAGAAGTTAAGACGAATCCTGCCAGAATGGGCTCTGAAGATCAAAGAAGTGGTTGCCAAACAAATCAACGCTGGATTCCTAATGGTAACTGAGTATCAGAAATGGGTAGCCAATATAATGCCAGTTCTGAAGAAGGACGGTCGTATTCGAGTCTGCGTGGATTTTTGGGATCTCAACAAGGCCAGCTCGAAAGACGATTTTCCACTTCCACACATTGATGTCTTGGTAAATAGTACAGCGGGGCACGCCTTGTTGTCATTTATAGATGATTTCTCCTGATATAACCAAATTCTAATGGATCTGAAGGACAGAGAAAAGACAACATTCACCACGTCCTAGGACACCTATTGTTATCGTGTAATGCCGTTTGGCTTGAAAAATACAGGGGCAACCTATCAAAGAGCTACCACTACTTTACTGCATGACATGATACATAAAGAGGTCGAGGTGTACGTGGACAATATGATAGTCAAATTAAAAGACCGGGATTGCCACATTGTAGCACTACGAAGATTCTTCGAAAGGATTCAGAAGTACAAGATGCGACTAAACCCGCAGAAATGTGCCTTCGGAGTTACTACCGGAAAGATGCTTAGATTTATGATCACTCAACGAGGTATCGAAGTCGACCCTTCAAAGATTAAAGAAATTTTGGAAATACCTCCTCCGAGGACCGAGCGAGAAGTTAGGGGTTTTCTGGGAAAAATCCAGTTCATCAGTCGGTTCATCACAAAGTTAACAACTACTTGTGAGCCACTCTTCCGCTTGCTGAAGAAAGGAGTCAAGTTCGAATGGGATCAAAAATGCCAAGACGGCTTTAATGCCGTACGATATTACCTAGAAAATCTACTTGTTCTAGCTCCTCCTGAACCCGGCAGGCCACTAATTCTTTATTTGTCAGTGACTGACTCAGCTATGGGATGTATGCTGGCACAAGAAGGAGAAATTGGAATCAAAAAGGCTGTCTACTATTTAAGCAAGAAGATGACCGGGTCAAAAATGCGGTACACGCCACTGGAAAAGACATGTTGGGCCTTGGTTTGGGCTTCCCAAAAATTAAGGCATTACATGCTGTCTTTCACAGTGAACATCATCTCTCGGATGGACCCATTGAAGTATCTGTTTGAAAAGCTGGCACTGACAGGAAGGCTAGCCCGATGGTTGCTGTTATTATCTGAGTTTGATCTCCAATATGTCACCAAGAAGTCAGTCAAAGGCAGAGTAGTGGCAAAATTTTTGGCCGATCAACCAATTGAAGGAGATGAAGATACAGAGTTCCAGTTTCTCGATGAACAACTGATGAAAGTCGGGGATGACAAGTGGACTCTATATTTTGATGGCGCATCTAATCAATATGGCTATGCAATAGGAGTCTTTCTTGTCACTCCTGACGAATCACATGTCCTGTTGTCTCTAAAACTCAATTTTGAAGTCACTAACAATCAGGCTGAGTATGAAGCGTGTTTAGCTGGATTGGTGGTAGCCTTAGAACTTGGGACAAGGAAGCTGGAAGTCATCAGAGACTCAGCATTGATGGTTTCACAAGCGAGAGGAGAATGGAAGGTCCGGGACTTAACTTTGATTCTCTATCATCAAGAACTAGAAAAGTTGATACCGTACTTTGAATAGGTGATCTTCACCCATGTACCAAGACCACAGAATAAGTTCTCCGATGCACTAGCCACCCTAGCGTCCATGATAGACATACCACCCGGAGTTCGGATGAGACCTTTGATAATTGAGCAGAAGAGAAAGCCGTCATATGAGATGACAGCCGCTATTGAACAAAGCACAGACGAACTTCTATGGTACGTTGACATTCAGAACTTCGTAGAGAAGGGAGAATATCCAAAGTTTACCAGCAAAAAGGATAAAAGAGCAATATGAAGACTATCCGTGCAATTCGTCATTTGCGGTGGAAGACTGTACAAACGAGGACATTCTGGGGTCAATAAGCTGTGCGTAAACACGGAAGAAGGTCAAGAACTGAAGGAAGAAATACACGCAGGAGTCTATGGGCCACACATGAGCGAAATATGTTAGCCAAGAAAATCCTACGACAGGGATACTTTTGGATGAAAATGGAGACAGATTGTACCCAGTTTGTGAGGAGGTGTCATAAGTGTCAGATTCATGCAAACCTTATGCACGTTCCCCCGTCTCAGCTATACAACCTGACATCACTATAGCCGTTCTTAGTATGGGGCATCGATGTGATTGGTAGAGTAACACAGAAAGCATCCAATGGACATGAGTTTATCTTGGTGGCCATTGATTATTTCATCAAGTGGGTAGAAGCGACCTCCTACTCGGTATTGAAAGCCTCCCATGTTGCTAAGTTTGTCAAGAAAAACATCATTTGCCGATACAGGGTCCCACACGAAATCATCTCGAATAACGGCTCACATTTCTAAGGAGAGGTTCTGGATCTTTTCGAGGAATACCGGATAGTGGCTCACAAGTCCTCGCTGTATCGGCCGCAGACCAACGGGGTAGTCGAGGCAGCAAACAAGAATATCAAGAAAATTCTACAAAAGACAATCAACTCACACAAAGATTGGCCAGAACATCTACCATTTGCACTCTGAGGATACCAAACGTCAATTCGAACTTCAACAGGAACAACACCATACTCTTTAATGTACGGGATGGAAGCTGTTCTTCCCATTGAGGTGGAAATCTCTTCACTAAGAGTAGTGGCCGAGGCCAATATCTCAGAAGCAGAATTGTAGAGAAACCGGATGGAAGAGTAGCCCTTGTTTGGTAAAAGTAGACTGCAAGCCCTATTTCATGTATAAGGTTATCAAAGGAGGATAGCTCGGGCATTCAATAAGAAGGTAAAGACTCAGGACCTCAGGGAAGGAGATTTGGTTCTCAAAGAAATCAGAGCTCCCATATTTGACCCGAGAGGCAAGTTTAAGCCAAACTGGTCCGGACCGTTTCTGATCAAAACCATCATGACCGGTGGTGCAGTTATTATTATGGATTTGGATGGCAATGTGTTCTCCACTCCAGTTAATCTCGATCAGCTCA
>JAULJZ010138140.1:0-10688 GCA_032270985.1 Heliamphora pulchella | reverse complement strand
GAATTATATTTTTTCAATCCGTCATTAACCCAACTCAACTCAACCTGCCTATAGTATATATTTTTATCGTGTTCTTACTTACGACGAATCTCAATCTCATATGCATTTTTACATTTATATAGGGGGTGTTTGACAAAATTACTGCTAGTAGCTAGTTTTTAGCTTCTTACTACTAATTTTAGTTATGAACTATAAATTTTTTTAAACACCCACAACTTTTGCTACAACTTATAATTATTTTTTTTCTATTTCAGTTACAAGTTACAATTTTTACCAAGCACTGACAATTTCTGTTACAAGTTACAATCTATAAACTACTAGCTCAGTAATGCCAAACACCACCATAAATTTCTTTATAAGGAACAAATTATAACATTTATGATTTTAATTACTAGTTTATGTGTTGTGAATTTTTTTTCAATAAGTATGCAATGTAAATATTATTGTTAAAGATATTTAGTCATGTTATTATTATCATTATTATGATTGAATGACTACTATTATTTTTAGTTGGCATTTTTCTTGACGTATTAAATATAATTTTTTTATAAAAAAAAATTACAATAGGTTTTTAATTTTTTAGAAACAAGTTTTTTAAAAATAATCTCAAAGGTTTATAACTTTTCTACGTGCTAAATTGCAGGTTGAAACTACCAAAAAATATCACCCAACCCACTGGTTTTGATAATCAATGGGTTGGGCATGGGCTAAAAATATGGCCACCCGTCAAAAGTGGTTTGGTTGAAATTTTTTTCCACTCACCCCAACCCAACCCGTGCACACTCTTATATTCTGCACTATGGAATGAAATTTGTCCAACTAGACATGTCGTTTACATATATTAAACCCTTACTCAAGTGTCGAGAGTGTGGAAGTGAAACATGTAATTTACAACTCGAGAGTGAATGTAGCATAGGATTTCTTCTATTATTACTAGCATTCTAAGCCTTAGGGCTCTGCAATTTTTGGGAGGTTAATAAAATTTCAATGAGTATATCTCTTTTCTATCTGCACGTCTTTTGGGTATTCTTATAATTAACAAAATGATAGAAACTAGTTGTGATATTGTTGTGCAAATTTTGCTCCTACAAGTTTGCTTGCATCAGTTTTGCTGGACTGACAGTTCTCTTGTATATAGTTCTGTGTGAGTTGGGGAGGGTTTGTAATTATTCATAAAGAAAAGCCATAGGATGGCGATCAGTTTCATGTTGTTTTGGAAGTACTGTTATAAAATGAGGAGAGTTGCTTGAGCTTAACTTGAGTTTGGCTCGTTTGGGTTGGTTTATATTGGCTCATATGTATAGCCAACCAAGCTTGAGGATATTTGTAAGCCTCTCACCCACATTGAGCTGACTTCAAATGACTCTTTGATTGATTGGATCATTGCGGCCTATTAAGTGCTCTTACCAAGTCAAATGTTCCAAAGTCAAATGGCATATGCTTATAACTGTGATGAACTTTCATGGTCAAATATACAGCTGGAGATTTGACCTTTCTCCAAGATGTGCAGTTGACACATCCTAATTTTGTGGTCAACTGAGAGTTCAATAACACAATAAGTGCTTAAAACTCGGCATTTTTTGGTTGTGCAATTAAATATATTTGCAAATACATAATCATCTATCACTTAAATTAGATAATGTACAAAATTGCTTAATTCTAAGCTAGAGAGACTTGAAATTGCCAAAGGCTGAATACATTAATAGAAAGGCGAAGTTCAATTTTAATACCAAACCAAAACCGAACCAAACTAAGCCTCTGTTTCAATCAACTGGGGTCGGCTACATGAATTTTTTTATGCTATTCTGTCATGTTAAGGGCCATATCTTCAATTAGTTTTAATAAGTTCATATTTTCTCTTAATACGGCATTCCATGTCATAAGTCTGACACTTCCCAAAATATTTTCATTAGCCATGATCTTGGCGTTTTTCTTTATTACTGTATCAACTTGTTTACGTTGTATGTGCCCAAATTATCTTAATTTATTTTTTCTCAGCTTGTCCTCAATTGGTATGATCCCTATCATTTCACAAATCTTTTCATTTTTTTTTAAAATTATTTTTTCTAGTTTTACTACACATTCACTTTAATATTCTTATTTTAGTAACACTGATCTATTTATGTAATCTTTCTTAGTATCCCAACATTCTGTCCTATATAGAATTCTGGTTTAATTGTTGTCTTATAAAAATTTACTTTTAATCTTGTAGGTATATGTCAATCACGTAGAACACTGGAAGCACTCCTCCACTTAAGTCAACCAATTTTGATTCCATGATTTACATTATTTGCAATTTCTCCATTTTTGTTAATAATCTAACCTAAAAATTAAAAATATTCACTCTTAGGTATCTCTTGATTTTGAATATTTACTTTTTCATTAGTAATATTCCTATTACTGCAAAAATTATATTTCATATATTCAGTTTTGTTCCTACTTGCTCGAAACTCTTTTGACTCCAAAGTTTCTTTTCACATTTCTAACTTAGCGGCAAATTCCACTTCTAAATTCATTTACTAAGATAATATCATCAACGAACAATATACACCATTGAAATCATCATCAATATGTCTAGTCAGTTCATCTATAACTAAGGCAAAGAAAAAAGGATTAAAAGCCGATCATTGGTGTAATTCTACTGCAATCGCATGTTTACTTGTTTCTCCTGTGAGTGATCTAATTATCGTGGCAACTCTATCATACGTCTCTATCACATTAATGTACCCATTTGGCACTTCCTTTCTCTCCAATGCTCACCATATGATATCTCTAGGCACTCTATCATAGACTTTTTCAAAATTTATAAAAAGGATATGAAGATGCTTCAATATTTTAGCAATTTTCAAGCATTCCTTAAGAAAACATAAATCCATTTGGATTCTCAAAAGAGAGGTGGTTTTCCTTGGAACTCCCCTGCAGATGACTAACCTTTGAAAACATGGCTCAACATTCAATTCCTCATTTTTCTTTAGCAAAATGCATTAGGTGTTCTTATTTTTCTTGAGCTTTGATGTTAGCTGCATAACTACACACCTGTGTTGTTGAGGTAAAATTGATTTGGTATATTTGCATTTAACCAGGCTTAAACTGAGCTTGAGCACGGTCTCAATTGAGTTGGGCTCAAATGCTTCCAAACTTGGCTTGGCTTCTTTGCACCCCTATTTGGAAGCGTGTGTGTAGCTGTTGACCGAGCATAAAGTATTATGTTTTTGAGTTTAGAGTATATGTAAGCCTAATAGAAATTGTTACACATTGTATTGGGCTGCATTTCGATTCAACAATTTGAAATATACAGATTTGATTATAATGTATAGATTATGCCTTAACAGTATATTTGATAACCTCAAGAAGATGGATGGAAGGATCAAGGTGTAGTATTGTGAGTGGACTTCTAATGATAAGATTGGAAGAGTTATCTCAAATTCATTGCAAGGATTATAGTTATATAAAAATCTTAATAAAACATCTCTACTTCAATCCTTCACCTTTGTTTCTTGAAAATCCAACTCCAAATGCTAGTTATCCAATGTATTTTCAACTTCAAAGCCTAAATCCACTGATTTAAAATATGTTTATTCAAATGCAGCCTAATGGTTTGTTTGGATGGGTGGATTTGAAATGAAGGGATGCGAGATTGAATTTTATAAAAGGGTCATGCTAACCACCACCCATTGGGCGGTGGTTAATAAGCTAATAAAGACAAAATTTTTCTAATATCAATATGCTTTTGGAGGTGGGGCATATCACTTTCACATATATCAATACACTTTACACAGATATCTATACATTATATACTCTTTATCCACCGTCCATTGGGCGGTGGTTAGCATTTTCCTTTATAAAATTGTCGAAAAGTTAAACATCGACGCTGCAAAACGGGTGGGAGTCAACTTTGTCTCACATCCTCATCCCCCTAGTACAGGCGATCTACGCTCTTCCCCCCGCCTTGGATTGCTGGCAGATGGTAGTGTGATGATTCTAAAGGGAAAGATTGAATAGAGATAGTGAAGATGTATTTTGTTAAAGTTCATGTACAACTAGGATCATTTACGGAGGAACTTCATATATCTATAGTCATAGAGTTGTTTCAAATCCATCAATCTAAAGCTCTTGAATCCCATATTAAACTATAGGCCTAGCATACAAAATTTAGTTAATGTTATATTTTCTTGAATAAGCGATGCCAAATCTGTTCATTTTAAATCTATACGTCCAAACACAACCTAAAAGTTTTTTCCCTCGTTAACAAGTCCAGTGTGGAGGAGAGGGTTAGAAGCACTGTGAAGGTTTTTTTGAGTTTTGAAAACCTGCCTGGTTTCCCTGTTTACGATGCATGCTGATCTATATGATTCGGTGTGACAATTTTAATAAGATGGATTGTCCCACACTAGCACTAACACTTCTGCTCAATAATTCTACCAAAGGCAATCCTATTACAGAAATAGCTTAAAGTACACCTGTTACAGTTTTTACTGCCCAGCAACCAATTTTGTCCCAGGTAAGGAATAACCAACTGCGCCAAAAGACGCTGTCCATACACCCAAGTGTAACCAAAGTCAATTCACGAGGTTTTCTAAATCCACCGGTAAGATACGCATAAAATACATGCAGAATCATCATTAGAACCTACTTGCCACCGTTGATGAACTGATTGGATTAACCAACCGAATATCCTTTGTGGGCTATTTGCACAGATAATAGCTGGAAAACTAAATATGCAGAACTTGTATGAACTATGAGGTTACTGCCGATATATGAATGATTTTTAATTCCTTTACTTACCTTTTGGTTTAACAGCCTTGTATGTTACGTAGAATTGTGCAGCCCCTCAAGTAAAAGCTCCCACATCCGGTTGACTTTCTGTAAAAAATTCTATCAGGTACATCCCTTTGTTGGGTGCAACATTCACCTTTCCCCAAAGCCTTGGGATCCTTGGTGGTAGACCTGGTGCTTCAACTTACATTGTCGGTGTGCAGGATGAAGAGGCATTCTACCTTGATCCACATGAAGTTCAGCCGGTACAATGCAATCTTTTTTTTTCAGAGCCTTATATTTTATAATTACATATTAGGTATTATTGAAATACATAATTTGTGCATGCGTGCAATGTAGATTGTGGCAATCTGCTCGTTGTCAACTTGAATGCAGTCTACAAACTTTAGCTCATCTAGGAGACTTACAACTTAAAATTGTGGCAGTTGAAAAAGCATATGGTTGTTGACCCAAAGCAAAATCTCACATTTCTTAATTTATAGTTGGGATCTGCAACATATAGTAAGAAATTGACATGTCAAGATTTTCCCAGTACTTATCAAATTTAGCTTTCATCCACCCTGCCATAGAAGCCAAAAGAATATCCCCACTTTCGGACAAATAAGTCAACTTGCGTTTCACTCTTAGAAGTTCATGAAAGAAAAAATTTGATATGACATATAAGGAACCCAAAAATCTCAAGGTTACATTGTAGAAAAGCTTTAGAAAAGTGGCAAAAATTCTAGCTTTTTTCCAATCATCTTCCATGAGAGGCCCAATCTTCCTATTCCCTCTCCCTTCTCCCTTCTCCCTTCTCGCTTCCACTTCCACTTCCACTGTCTTCTTCATCCTCCTCGCAATGAAAATATAAAAGATATCTAGGGTCATCCTCCTCTAGCAACTCAAAATATTTTTCAAACTTTTCAGCCGCTTACAACATCAAATAGCTGGAGTTCCACCTTTTTTGAATGTTTGTAGCCTAGATGGAGATGACCTAGCATACCTCAACATTTCTAATCTTAACAATAGATTCATTGAAATCTTCTAAGCCATCCTCAACAAATCAAATTCACAATGTTTGCACATCTCAAATGAATAAATTCTCCTTCTATGATGGTGCCCTTCCAATCTTTAGCTCTTCTTTTAATATGTTTAATGGCACGATCATTAGAATTTGCGTTGTCAACTGTGATGGCAAAGATTCGATCAATACCCTAATCCAACAAACAAACTTCTATTGACCTGCCAATGGTCTCCCCGTTGTGATTAGGTACTTGTAAAAAGCTTAAAATTCTTTCGTACGAGTGTTCCATTCTCTATCAATCCAATGGCCAGTCAAGCACATAATGGTTCTGAATGGGTGAATTTGGCTTATTGACTTATTAGCTTATTATAGATTGTAGATTTTTTGTATTTAGTGAACTTTTTTCATCATTTAGTCAAACTATTATACTTTTTAGACTCTTCTTACTGAGACAAGCTGGAAAAGTAGAAAGTTTTAATCAAAATATAAAAAAAGTTCAGAAAAGACAAAAATAAGCAAAAATAAGCCAATATGCCAAATTCTATGTTGTTTAAACTAAAATAAGCAAAAATAAGCTAATAAGAAACATTTGCCCAAACAGGGCCATTATTTATTTGTTCAATTGATTTTCAAGTATCATTGGTAAGGCATACACGCTGACACTTCCAAAAGCTTTTTCAATTGCAATCTTTCCTCCCCGTATATATTCATACAATCTCTTGTGTCTTCTTGTCTTCAATCTTATATGGATATTTCCTGCACTGGTTATTCAAATGACTCCATAAATTACTGGTACTGAGTTTTAGAGTTGCATGCTTATTGTCTGCCACAGTAGTTACAACTGCTGTGCCTATTGTCCTATACTGTAGTGACATAATCTCAAATCTGACTCCTTTTTTTGCTTAGAACCTTTACCCCTAGCCATCTTTTGAGGAGGAAGAGGAGTTTTGCTAATTATGGGCTTATGATGTTGAATTAAACTGTCTTTTTTTGAACCATTGTCAGGACTTGTAGTTGTATTTACTTAGCTGATTCAATTCCACCATCATCACCATGAGTATTAAACTCATCTACAAATTACACCAATTTGAAGAGGAAGAAAAAGTTAAATGAGAAAAAAGAAAAAAGAAATATCAACAAGAGAAGATCAATTAGGCACTGAATGAATAAGTGCTATAAAAATCAAACTGATGAGGATTTTTTTAAGAAAAAAGCAAAAAAAAAAGAAAGAAATAGAGAGCACCTGGTTGAACTTTCCAAAGCAGAGAATATGGTGCTCTGGAGTCTGAAAAACTAAAATGAAAGAAAGCTAAATTGAAACAAAGAACCGTAGTTTTGAAGCCATGTAATTTTTTTTTAAAGGTTCTTGGACTGGTTGAACTTTCCAGAGCAAAGACGTTTGAGAAATGTCAATGCGATTTTTTCTAATGAAGGATTTACCCCCAGCTCCTCCAACTACAATAGATAGCAACATTTCTGCTACATCAAACAACGCATGGTGGAGGAAAATCTTGAGGGAGAGCAACAGTCTTGGGGTGGGGTCTTTGCAATTGCCTGAAAAAGTGTTACAACAACCAATGGAGTGCTGGATGTAAATATGAAGGAAGAGCAGCAGTCTCGAATTGGATCTGGGTCTTTGCCATTGTCAGAGAGAGGGGACTATTTTATTATAATGTGAGATATTGAGATCTATCAGATGTGAGGGCATGAGTAGTAGTAAGGTTTGGAGAGAGAGAGAGAGAGATTAACTTTATTGTGATGGGTGGGTCTCCGAATAGACTAGAATGAGAGTGTAGAATTAATTATGTTCGCTGACTTATATTTGGTAAGGACAACTATAGGCGTAAATGATAGGCTATATTATGTTTGCTTTTCTTTTCTTTTCTTTTTTTGATCCATACTGTTGCTTCACATTTTAATCCTATATCCATTGGCAATATTCTATCTATATTGTCTGTGTTGGAGACTTGGAGTACTTTCATTCTGTGATTTCTAAGAATAGAAATTTGGCAAAGACCTTTCTCACTATAAGTGAGAACCTTTAAAGTGCTACTGTTGGAAAATATGTTTACTTGGTATATAATGACATATACATTTTAACGTTGACAAATGGCTACACAAACCTGTGAAAGCTTCTAAAAATATTATAAAAAAAATGTTGTGTTACGAAATTTATTCTACTAGTAATGCGAGAAATCGGGTAATGGCTAGGAAGAAGTCCATGAAAGGACCTTTTCTCTCTATCAAAAGCAACACTGTAATAATTCCAATTTCCCATGACTGCATCTAGAAGACATGTCAGAGAAACTGCATTGGCCAATTGTTTGAAAGCACTTCTTCTAGTGCTCTCTCTCTCTCTCTCGCAATAAATCAATTGTTGAAACATACTCCCTTGGTTATCTTCTCAAATGTAATTCATTTTTCAGAAAGACCTTGGATCTTTTGAAACTTTAATCTTTATATCAAGTGTATTTATTTATCCTCGGGAAGGTATCTTAAATAAATATAGATGCTTTATGCCAAGGTGGTGTTTAATGGTAGTCCTAGAAAATTGCATGTCATTGTGCAGTAATTATCTTCAATTATCTGGTCTTTGTTGTTCCAGGTTTGACATTGTTAATTAATGTTGTTACTAATGAAAAATTGGTTTATTATGTTGTTGCCATTTTGCTTTACTATGAGCGAATATTCAAAATTTACCACATCTCCTCTTTGGCTGGTTTCATGATCAGGTAGTCGATATTGGGAGGGATAATCTGGAGACTGATACTTCATCCTATCACTGCAAGTAATTTTTTTGGGCAGCTTGCCATAGCTTTACTTCCATTTGATTTAGAATAAAACTATAAGAGACACAATTTTGTACTCCATCCTCACATAAGTTGTGGACCCCATAACAACACTTGTTATAGGGTCCACAACTTATCTATAGAGTACAAAATTGAGTGTCTCTAGCACCGCTGATTAATTTACGCCGCTGCTTCTTTTTGCTTGGGTTTTTTTTTTCCTTCACTTTTTCCTTAACCTTTTTTTTTTCCTTCCATAACGGTTCCAGTGTTTTGCGGCATGTCTCCCTAGACTCCATCGATCCATCCTTGGCAATTGGGTTTTATTGCAGAGACAAAGGTATGCTGGCTGTACTTGATTACATTCCTCACATTCATTTAATTATTGCTGAGGATCGAAGCTCTCATTGATGACAGTATTCTCTTTTTGGGTTGTTAGATGATTTCGATGATTTTTGTGACCGGGCTTCAAAGCTAGCCGATCAATCAAAAGGTGCTCCATTATTTACTGTTACTCATACCCGCAATATGCGAAAGGCTGTGGGTCACTATGACATATTGAGTGATGGTGATAGGATTCAAGAGGATGGGTCCTTTGATGTTGTGATGGGGAATAATGCAGAGTGCTGTACACAAGAAGATGATTGGCAGCTCCTTTGATTGGGGACTTGTATCGTGGCTTTGATGCTTGCAGTTTCAGGTTGGAACTCGGCCTTTTCATGCAGGTAACTCGTATACCAATCACAGTGTCAACTGAGTTCACATTTATACTTTATTCACATTGTTCGATTAATTATGTAGAATAAATTGTTTCATGTTACTAGCTTCTTCTTTTTTCTTTTTTCTTTTTCTTTTCAAGTTTATTCATCAATTTCAAGATGTTCATATAAGGTAGTGCAGCAATTTAACTTTTCTCTTGGCAGTTGTGTACCATTTGATTACAGATTATTTGAAAGCTTTATACATTTGTGACGTGGCCGCCTTTTTGGGTAAATTTTGTTTTTAATAGTAAACTATCAAACACTTGTTTATTGAGAACCTGTGAAGCACGTGTGGGTTCGTGTATATTGGTACAATAAAACTATAAAAATAGGATACGGATACGATTGTTGTACAACATAAATTAATTTATTTTTTGGGATTTTTTAGAGTGTATTATTGTGTGTGTGTTAAATACGAACTTACTTTTAGGAGAAAAAAAGAATAGATGTTTGGTTATAAAAAAAATATTAGTATTGTTTTTCCTAACATGGCCTTTGACAATTGTTGGTTTGGATGGTAAATGGCAATGCTGGCCAGATGACGATTGCATAGCAATTGGGTGTGTGTGTTGAAAGTTGGACAGCTGCAAATCCTTAGAAAAAGTGTGTGAAGTTGTATTTCTGAAAATAAATTTATGCCTTTAGCATTTTTATTAAACTTGAAATTCTAAATTATGTTGTTTAATATTCAAGTTTATTTTTTTATCAAAAGAGAATATATTATTTACTTTTGATACTCTTTTAGTTTTTAAAAATTTTGTATAACTTTTAATATACCAATCCACGCACTTAAAACGTATTTATTTGCACATTCAAAACATACTGATGTCATACCCAACATGTATCGATGTTGTACCCAATACATATTGATATATCCAACATGTATCAATGTCATATCCAAAACATATCGATATTGTATTCAAAATGTATCGATATCGTACTCAATACATATTTGTACCCAATATGTACAAGGTGCATGTACGGTAACTTTATTAAAAGTACTCCCATGTTTTCTTTAATTGTGAAATGAGAAACTTTTCCCCCTTTCCCTCCCAAAGAAGCATAGATGGTGTTTAGCATTACTAAAACTAGTAACTTATGAATTTTAGTTTGTAGTAAAAGTTGTAAGTGTTTGGAAGAGATTGTAACTTGAAACTGAAATAAGAAAAAAAAAATAGTTATAATTTATAGTAGAAGTTGTAAGTATTTAAAAAAATTGTAATTTATAACTAAACTTAATAAAAGAAAACTAAAAATTACTAGTAGTAGTTTTGTTAAATACTCCCATAGTCATCTTCAACCTTGCATGTAGACATATGACATTGATTGTTGTTACGTTTGTTATTCTTGGTGGGTTTAATT
>JAULJZ010138119.1:0-10690 GCA_032270985.1 Heliamphora pulchella | reverse complement strand
GTAGATTATCAAAAAAACATTTTCGCTGGTGGCTAAGCTAAATAAAATTAGGGTCCTGTTATCTCTCGCAGCCAACTTGGACTGGCCATTGGATCAGTTTGATGTAAAGAACGCATTTTTCCATGGTTACCTTGAAGAGGAAGTCTACATGAATACTCCTACAGGCTACACAACATCTTCAAAAGCTGAAGTTTTGTGCAAATTGCAGCGAACACTGTATGGACTCAAACAATCACCTCGAGCATGGTTTGGGCGGTTCAGTCTGGCAATGAAGAAGTATGGTTTCCGCAAAAGTAATTCAAATTATACATTATTTTTGAAGCACCGACGAGGCAAGGTAACATCTTTAATTATATATGTTGATGATATGATCATCACATGAGATGATACGGAGGAAATCGCTAAGCTTCAGAAACAATTAGTGACCGAGTTCGAGATGAAACAATTAGGAGGACTTAAATATTTCTTGGGAATAAAAGTTGTTAGATCAAGACGAGGTATATTTCTTTCCCAGCAGAAATATATATTAGATTTGTTATGTAATGTTGGAATGTTGGAATGTTGGAATGTAAGCTAGTAGACATTCCAATCTTTCAGAATCACAAGCTTGGAAGAATATCTAAGCCAAATGCCAACGGACAAAGGAAGGCACCAGAGATTAGTTGGTAAATTTATTTACCTCTCACATACCCATCCAAATATTGCCTACGCAGTGAGTGTAATAAGTCAATTTATGCACTAACCTAGTAAGGATCGTATGGAAGCAGTCATTCGGATTTTACAATACTTAAAATCGTATCTGGAAAAAGGGCTTATGTTTTCAAAAAATAACTATATCAGAGTTAATGGTTATACAGACGCAGATTGGGCGGAGAACGCCACAGACAGAAGATTCACCTCAAGCTACTTCATGTTTGCTGGGGGGAATATTTTTATATGGAGAAGTAAGAAGCAAAAGGTGGTGGCATTATCAAGTGCGGAAGCAGAGTTATGTGGAATGGCTAAGGGGCTTTGTGAACTCATGTAGCTCAAAAGACTTCTAACTAAAATTGAGTTTGCTCCTACCTCCGAAATGGACCTTTTTTACGATAACAAGGCAGCTATCGCCATTGCTCACAATCCTATCAAGCATGATCGTATCGAACACGTGGAGGTTGACAGACACTTTATCAAAAAAAATCTCAAAGCCAAAATAATTCGGTTTCCATTTATGAAGTCTAAAGACCAACTGGCAGATATTCTTACAAAGGCCGTATCAAGCAAGGATCTCTACAACTCACTAGACAAGCTGCGCGTTGAAGATTTGGATGCTTCTACTTGAGGGGGAGTGCTGGCGTGAGTCATCAATTAAGAGACAAATCAAAGAGATTATAAGAATAGTCATAACTATAAAATTCCTTCTGTTAAAGGTTAACCATGATTATAGTCCTAAAATATGTATAGCCAAATATAGAATTGCTAATATCTCTCTATATATTTGTACAATATCTCTATAAAGATATATGATAAAAGAAATACAATGATAAAAAATTAACAAAATTCACTTCTGATCACTTTGAGAATGCATCTAAACTTTGGGCAGTAGGAGGGCCGGTAGCAATGGATGTAACATAACCACAAAAAGAGTCTTACTTTTGTATAGTGAAGTAGAATAACATTTTTTTTTTGTTTTCACTGTTTAACATTTAGTCCATCAAACTTGAAAGATCTATTGATGTGAGTGTTGAGAATGTGCTTGATTTCAATTTCCAAGGTAGAAGAACTCATCTTAAAATTGTTACTCTGTAATGAATAATTTATGGAACAAAATATCTACTATTGTTGGATAAACAATTGAATAATTAGGAGATATGTGGTTGGAATGTGAGATGAGTCACTGGCTAACTTGTTCTTTTTAAGATGTTTCATGACTCTACTCTCTACATAAAATAAATTACAACATTGTATTTAGGATGAAACAACTTAGATTGTTGGGTATTATAAAGGGAAGAAAGTTCTTCTTTCTATTCGCCATAAAATAAGACAAGATCAAATAATTTTTAAAATACACATCTATAAAAAGCATAGATATAGCCTTAGTATTTGCACCAAGTACTCAGGATATTGAATAAAAAAACAATCGATAAAATATATCAATGAATTTTAATATTTAAATGTAAAAATATAAATTTTATATTACTGGAATTATTTTATATCAATGCAAGGTAATATATATATATATATATATACACACACACACACACATACACACACACACACATATATAAAACAAATTATCTATGAATCTTTATTATTATTATTATTATTATTATTTTAGTAAATACAAATTATTTATGTGCACGAATTGATTTGCCTTCTCTCTGGTCTCTTTTATATTAACATCCTATGTATAGTAAAGCTTCACAAAAGTTTTAAATAAATGTGATAATTCTTGTAATTAGGTTTTTATCTTACTTTTAAATATAAAGTTTATAATAATAAAAATCATTTCTTAATGCCTGGGCTGGTGGGATGTTGCTCGTTTTTCAAAAATTTAATTCGAAAACTATTTTTTTTAAAACATTTTTTGAGAAACAGTTTCAGAATATTTTGAAAAGGTTCTCTCATATTCCAAACTCAAAAAAAAAAAAAAGTTAAAAAAATTTCACCAAACTTAAAATTTGATAATTTCTATATCTAATCTATACACTTATAAATTTATAACAATGTATTTAAAATAGACATAATTAAAAATAAAAAATTGCTCGTAGTTAAAAGTATTATTAAACATAATTAAATTTTAAAATTAAATTTCAACAACAATTAAAAATAAAAAATTGTTAAGAGTAACAATGTATTTAAAATAGACAGAGGAAAAGATATGATCAATGAATTTGTCCTAGAAAGAAAATAAGCCTTTGTTTGAGTTAGTTTATTTTTTAAGTCTTTTTGCTTAAAAATCACAAAAAGTTAACTGATTTGGTTTATTAGGTTTTTTTATTTTTTTTTTGCATGATTTGACATTTACTTTTTTATAAAAAAGTTAAAAAATTTAAAAATTACTAAAAAATGTTAGTCCAAGCACATGCTAAAATGAAGAATACGTTTATGAGAGAGAGAGAGAGCAAGAGAGAGAGATTTAAAATGAATTCTTTTGAGTGAGAAAAAGAGATTTGGAAAATAATTTTTTTTTTTTTTTTTTGTAGAAGAAGAAGGAAAAGAGGAATGATCGGTATTTAAAAATCGTAAAATTAATGTTTGTTCTATTTTTTTTATGGAAAGTAAATTATTAATAACATTAAAAGAGGGTTTATCTCATACTCATTTTGAAATCATGTAATAGAATATATTTTTAAAAATTGTGAACTTTCTATCAGAAAATATAAGTTTCAATTAGTTTCTGTTTGGTTTAATTTTTTTTGAAAGCTTTTTGCTTAAAAATCTCACTTGTTTATCCTTCTATTGTAATTAATTAATTTTTTTTTTGTATTTTTTCACATGTACTTTCTTAAAAATAAAGCTAAAAATTAAAAAACTTACAAAAAAAAAAAAAAAAAAGCTAGGCCGTTCATACTTTTTTTAAATGTGTTAAATCGAGGAGATATGACACCTTTTTGAAAAAAAGTGAGTCTCTAACAGTAAAATCTAAGGTTGAATAAATCTCAGCTACTATTTTAAGTTTTTTAAAAATATATTATATATATATATTTCTAAAAGTATAATCTATTTTATTATAGATCGCAAAACAATTCGATGTAAAAATTGGACACTGCGCTCCTTTTTTTTGCTGGTAAATTACATTTCTTTTGATTAAAAAATGTGAAATCAAGTTTCAATGGATCCGCATTTTAAATTCCTTCTTTTATCTGTGACTCCAATGGAACAAACCAAACAATATCTCCAAGGGCAATGTTGGAACTCCAAAATAAAAAATGTCTTGGCACTCTTGAATGGAATTATAAAATAGATTGCGCGGTCTTTGATCCCTTTTCTGTAGTTGTGTTCACAGTTTGGTTTATATCGATTTTGAGATAAGCTAAAAATTAAATCGTTCTGAACGGTTTCAAGAGTTTAAGAACTAGAATCGAACCGTATATATCATGGAATTGAACCGATAAATAACGGTTCAGTTTCAATTTGGAATCGTGCAATTTTAAGGGTAAGTATTTGTTACCTATTTTATGTTAAAAAAAATTATATATTTATTTGTTTTATTGTTTCTATTAAATCTTTATTTTTTTAATTATATTATTTTATTTTATTACTTGTTTCATATTCTTACAAAGAGAGATTCTTGCTTTATAAATTATGAATTATATTTTATTACTTTTTTATCTATCACTAATAGTTTATGAATTATATAATATTACGATGTTATGAAAAAATAATAAATAATAAAAAAGAGGAAAAAAATAAGATGTAAAATAAAATAAATAATATTTTTAATTTTTTTATATAATGCATAATATAAATATTATTAATAAGTGACGAATTGATTCGGTTCCATACGATTTTTTGAAGCTTAATTTGAAAATCGGATCATGAGGAACAGTTCCTAATTATTTGGAATTAAAACCAAACCGTTCATTAAAAAAAATCAAACCAAATCATACGATTTGGATCTGTTCAAACCGATTTAACAGTTCCAACGATTTTTTGAATACTCCTACTTTTTTGTCCCAGACATGCTTTATGTTGTGTTCAGTCTTACCCATTTATTAATCGTGCCATGCTTGTCCATTTGCAAAAGTTTTAGGCACGATCGAGTCTATAGGCACAACACATGTTGTGCTCGTGCCGTGTCATAATTATGCATATGCTCGTGCTTGTGTCGTGCCATAATTATGCATATGATCGATTTATGCCAATACTCAAATCACGCCTCTATACAACAAGAGATAACAATTATTTTATTAATAATAAAAAGTACAATTAAATGTAAATATGGGTAAGAATTACATCATTATAAATTGAGTGTTCTAATTAGTGAGCACTTATTCGTCTATCAATCATTTTCAACTCTCAAGCCTTGTAACTAAAAAACACAGTATGTATGAGAGTCATTGTTTAAACTTGTAAAAATTAATTATGAAAGTCACTACTTATGTCTAAATTTGAAAAATATTCGACCATTATATTTGACGACTTTTGAATTCTAAGGAGTACATCTTTCCAATTTTTTTGGGTGCCCGTTCCTATGCTTGTGTTCATGCAATGTTCGTGCTCGTGTCAGTCTTATGTCTGTGCTTGTGTTCATGTTATGTTCATAGCTTTGTCGCGCTTATATCATGAGTCTCTAGACAATGGCCCAACTCAACACATTTATAATATAGTACTATGTCACATTGTTATTGGGGCAAACTATCAAGATTCTAAGATTATACTTATAATTTTAGTAAAAAAATATCCGAACAGGTAAACGCCAAAACAGGCTCCAGATTAAAATTTTTGATATCGAACAATCAAAAATAAAATCCAGTAATACTCCTTAAGTTAGTTTTAGAATTATACTTTTCGAAATCTGGTTGGATGATTTCGGTTGCTGCAACAATTTTAAGTTAAGGATCCGCTGCGATTTTTGACTTCTAGTCAAATCTCCGACACAAGTCTTATGTCGTATTTTCGAATATTAAACGCGAACAAAGTGTGAATTTTGATATATCGTGTTCTTCAAAATCTTCTTCATTAAGTTTAAGATTTTCAGATAACATGGAAACCCTAACCACCTAATCACTGACTGAATAATATGAATTATCGCGTCAAGTTTTATAACAGCATATAAATAGGCTACAACAGGGACCTGTGGAATAAATATAACTTGGGTTTCCAATATAATTATGAAAATTCGCCTCAACCCAGAGAGCAATTTCAAAAAAAACATTAATTATAATTCATTCCACTAAAAAATTATAATTGCATTCCAACTATATTATCAAAATCGAATATTCAAACTCATGTTATTAAATGTTTATTTATTCTCCTCACGTTAAGATTCACAATACTCACCGATTAAATTAAATTATTGATAATTATATTTAATCGATTTTCTTAAATAAATTTTTTAAGATCTTCCGCTTAACTTTTTGATTGTCGGATTATAAAATCTACCTGCAGGGTTTGACTCGGTCAAAATTTATAAACTTCTTTTAGGGGTATCATTAATCCCGATTATTCAGAATGTGCATTCCGTTAATAATTAGTATTTACCATATAATTAATATCGTTATCCAATTCATCGGGATTATACACTCATACAAGATCGCATCCTCTAATGAATCAAAATAACAAATATTAAATATACGCAAATAATAATTATTTTAAGATTAATAGCATAAACACTTATAATAACCACATGGTGTGAATTAATTTATATAATCAGTATAAAATTAATTACCCCAACGTGGTCCTGTTCAATACACACAAAGTGTACTAGCATAGCGAGTTAGAATAATAGACGACACTATTATGTGTTCCCTATAATCAAAACAAGTCTACTAAAATTATGCTCTACAATCGTACCGATAGTTCGTCCAATTCCATCTAAACTGTGAACCAAAAATTTATATTTTACAAGAACTTATCAAATTTGTACCTCTAATATTGGAGAAATATTTACGTACCAATGGAGTACCACGCTGTTCGGGACAACTGGTACTCTCACCCAATAAGAGCATGCCAAATTAACAGGAGAGAAAGGTATTCCCATTTTAGCATTCCACATTCTCCAAGTTAACAACGGATGAGATGTTCCGCTCTCTCTCTCTCTCCCTTGACTTTTTTTACTCTCTCTCTCCACTATACCTCTTCTCTTTCCCAATTTACTATTTTTTGTTTCCCACAAAAGGAGGTAAGAAATTATAATTTAATAAATATAAAAAATTATTAATAGTTTTAATAGAAGCTAGTTATTTTAATTTTAACAAAATAACTTAATAAATATATTGAGCCAAGTATTCACTAGTTAAAAATATAAACTCTATTTAATAATATTTATGTTATTTTTCTTTGTTTTTATTTTAAAATTTTTGAAAATTATAAACAAAAATACATTGGATAAATATTTAGTGAATTTTTTTTATCATTTAATCAAATTATTATACTTTTTAACTTCTCTTATCGAGATGAGTAAAAAATAAATTTTTTTGATTAGAATGTAAAAACATTAAGAAAAAATAAAAATAAGTCAAAATAAACTAACAAACCAAATCTAATATTTTTTATCTTCGTTTTTAATAAACTTTTTAAATTTTTTTATCAAATGTTTTTACTTTTTTTGCTCATCTCATTGAGACGATTTAAAAAAATAAAATAAATAATCAAAATATGAAAAAATTTCAAACAAGACAAAATAAGTAAAATTTTTAAAAGTTATCCCAAAAAGTCAAATATTTTCTTTCACAAATCCTGCTTCAATAGCATCAAGTCATTAAAGCATTCACATGAATAACTTAGCTAAATTAGCTAGTTAATTATTGATTATTTATTTTAGTTATTTTTTCAAAAAAATTATTTTCTTTTTAAAATTTTTAATATATTATAAAAGAGATGGTGTACTTTTGTAGAAAAATTATTATTCTATGGCTTCGTTTGATTATGTTTATAATTTTTTATTTTTTATTTACAATAAAGAAAAAACCTATTTTCGTTTATTTTTTAAAGAGGAAAAAATAAAAAATACTTTTTCAAATATAAAAAAAAATTAAAACAAAAAAATTAATATAAATATTATTAAATAGAGCTTATATTTTTAACTAGTGAATACTGACTCAATATATTTATTAAATGTAAATATAAATAAAAATTACATCACTATAAATTAGCGTCCTAATTAGGTGTGCACTTATTCATCAATCAATTATTTTCAACTCTCAAAACTTATGACTAAAAAACACAAAGTAGGTGAGAGTCAAACTTGTAAAAATTAATTATGAAAGTCACTATTTACATGTAAATTTGAAAAATATTCCACTATTACATCCAATGAGTTTTATATTAATATCCTATGTATAGTAAAGCTTGACAAAAGTTTTAAATAAGATCCTGATTGACAATTTCAGTTTTTTATTTTTTTGGCTAAAAAAGTTAAAAAATTAAGATTACTTAGCCTATATTTGGCCTGGCTTTTAATTTAGGTTTTTTTGGCTTAAAAGCCAAAAAAAAGTCACTTGATTTGGGTTGCCACAAAAAAGTCAAATTTTTTTCACTTTTTTTTCCACAAAAAAATCATGATTTAACACTTACTTTTTTACAAAAAAATCAAAAATTCTAAAAGCCACTAAAAAAAGTTAGTCCAAACACATGTTTATTTGGCAAAAAATCAAAAAATTAAAAAGTTAAAAAGTCAAATCAAAACATAAACTCTCAGAATATTCTATTTCAACTCCGAATACTTTTAAAATATAATAATACCCCTAATTTATAACTGATTTACTACCACTACCAATTACATATAATTATTAATATCAAATGTATAAAAAGTTAAAAAAGTCAACTTTTATCAAAAAATAAAAAAACTAACTTTTTACCCAAATAATCAACTTAAAAGAAAAATAAAATTAAAAACGAAGTTACTAAATAACTTATTTTGAACTCAATTTAACTTTTTGACTAAAATTGCAAAAAAAAAAAAAATTTTTTAAATTAGTTGCCAATCGAAACCTTAGATATGATACACTTTTTTGTAGAAGAAGAAGAAAAAAAAAAGGAATGATTGGTATTTAAAAATCCTAAAATTAATGTTTGTTCTTTTTTTTATGGAAAGTAAATTATTATTAACATTAAAAGAGGATTTATCTCATACTCATTTTGGAATTGTGTTAGAGTATATTTCTAAAAATTGTGAATTTCCTAAGTTTCAATTAATCCCATACACACTCTTTAAAGAAAAAAAAATGTGTTAAGAGGAGATATGACACCTTTTTGAAAAAAGTGAGTCTCCAACCATAAATATTTCTCTTAATATTGAGTCTCTCTTTCTCTTATATGTATTGTATGATCCAAAGGCTTTTTTAGGGGTGAATATTTATTTAACTCTTGGCTCAACTCTCTTCCTCATTTGCATGTGCCAAAGGCTTTGTTAAAATGTAAATATTATTTAATTAGTTATTTTATTTTTTAAGTATATTTTGAGTTCCATTTCATTTTTGTTTTTGAACTAAATTTCAGATAAAAGCCATGCATTTGTTTTTTTTTTTTGAAATTTTGATCTTTTTTCTTAACTTGTCTCAATAATAAAGACTAAAAAAGATAAAATTAAAACATTATATTCATCTCTTATTTTTTATTTTCATTTCTTACATTTTATAGTTCTAGTTCTCTTTATTCATCAACTAGTTATTACTTGTGCCTAAAAACACTTAATTATTAAATTTTAATATTTTAAAAATAAAATAAAAAATAATATTAATAATTTAATAATTATTTAATTAGTTAATTTTAAAGTACTCAATTAAAAATAGAGAAATTTAAGGAAATGTTCTTTTATCAGTTGATAAAAGAGTTTTAATCCTCAGTCTTTTTTTTTTCACGTTTCTAGTCCTAAACAATAATTTCGTGACCAAAGTGCCCTCAATATTTAGTTTTTGCGCCTCTAAAAGATCTGATTGCATGAGCAAAAAAATATCGAGATTTAAGCAAAAACGATTTGAAATAGAGTAAATCTCGATGCCCAAAATTTAATCGTGTACTCATTGATAGGCTCTGAAAGCAATTGCCATCACCGAAATCGCCGCCATCGTCAACCTCATTGCTGCGTGCTCCAGCCGCCAATCGCTATCACCACAGCCATCGCCGACACCCTGAACTATAACCTCAGCCAGCGCCGACAACCTAAACCCTAGACGCCATCTTTCACGGCCACCGAAACCTCTTCACAGTCATTGCCGGAACCCTATCCCTTCGAAAACCACCTAAAGCCCTTCCACAGCCACCGAAACCTCTTCCCAGACACTCGCGACCACCGAAAACCCTTTCACAGCCACCAAAACAACTTTTTAGACACTCGCCGACCACCACTAGCACTCGCCGACCACCGCAACACCTCTTCAGCCACTCGCCGACCACCACCAGCCCTTCGATAGCCAGTCTACAGCACCAAAACTTCTCGCTAGTCTTCGCTGCGCAGCTTCGCCGGCGTGGTCTCTACGGAGGAGGAGGGAGAATTGTTTAGGTTGCGTGTGAAAAATGTTTGGGTTGCGTGTAGGCTGAATTGTTTGGGAATTGTATCAGTTGGGTCGTCGAGGCTGAATGTTTGGTTTAAAATGATAAATGTATCGGCTATAAATTGTATCAGGTGAGTATTCTTGTAAAAATTTCTATCTTTGTTGTGATTTTCATAAGTGATGAAACCCTAAAAGTATCACTTGAAAAATTGTGATTTTCTGGTATCATATTCTGTTTCGATTTTTTTTAAACAGAGAGAGAGAGAAATTGCTTATTTTAAGGAATATGCCAATTTTGAAAAATCTTGGAGAATCAAATTTAAAGATTTCAAATCAGGAAAGATAATCTTTTTAATATAGTTATATTAGTCATAATAAAATAATTTAAAATATGATGAAATCTATTCTATTAAAAAAATATTAGAACTAATCCTTTTACGATATCTAAAAAAGAGGCTAATCTAAAAAAGATAACATTATTAATTTATTAATTTATAGAGATAAAAAAATAAAAAAAAATAAAAAAAGTAAAAACCTTTGTTAGCGAGAGA
>JAULJZ010138108.1:0-10690 GCA_032270985.1 Heliamphora pulchella | reverse complement strand
TTATGTTATTTCATTTCCTGTAATTTCAGATTATTTTAATTTGTTGAAAGTAAATAAAGATGTATTTTCTGGATCCCTGAGCATGTATTTTATTTTGGCGTTGGATATTCTTCCCAGAAAACAACAAATCACAGAACAATGTCGATCACTAATCACCAAACAAAACCCTAGGCTGTCTTCTCTTCTCTTACGCTTGCGTAGAACCAGCGACTTGGCAAAGGAAGTAGCCGGCGAAAGACCTAGGGCATGAACGAAGCAGTCGACGGCGGGAAGAGACCTAGGGCAGAAACAGGCACCGACTGGGTTCCTGTACCTTGGTGCTGCTGTGAGGATTGTTCGCCGCCGGCAATTTGCTCGTCGATCTCTGTGTCCCGTTTCCTCTTCTAGGATGGTATTTTTTTTGTATAGCTTTTGACATTTAAGTGTCAAGAGTCGTAACTGTAAGTTGGGGATGGCAATCGCGCCCCAGCCCCAGCCCCAGCCCCAGCCCCATCCCCGCTTCTTCCATTTCGTTTGGTGCGGTTTTCCTGCACTTGTTAGGTAATAAGTAAGAGACGATATTTGTAATTTCTGTTTTGTTTTGTTTTTTTTTTGTTTTTAATTAAATAAATTAAATATATTTAATATATAAATATGTATATAAATCTTATTTTTTAACAATATAATAGAATTAAAATATAAAAATATTATTTTTAATTCTAGTCAATGATCAATATTATTATTTTAATATTTTATTATGTTATTATTATTAGTATTAATATTTTTTAAAATAAAAAATATATTTTTTGTTACGTCTCTATCTCTGCTCCCATCCCGTTACTTTTTCAATTATTTTTTTTATCCCGTCCCACTAATAAATGGAGTGAAAGTGGGGGAACATACTTCCGTCATGTTGCCATCCTTATCGTAAGTAATGAAAATCGAAGTTGGATATTCACATCAATTTTTATCATATCTCAGTACATTTGAATTAGTTTACGTACACTTTAATTAATCTTTTTATATATTTTTTGCAAGCAGCTAGAGGAAGACATCCCTCCTAGGCATGGGCTAGCTTATTATGAGGTAAGAGCTTACTTAACAAGGGTCAATGTGACAAGTTTCAAATGGCCACTTGGTTGACTTTTGGGAGGGACCATGAATTTTAGGCAATATTATTGTTAGTAGCTTTTAATTTATTACTATTAATTTAATTATAAATTATAAGCTATTTTAAATATTTATGACTTCTGTTATAATTTATAATTATTATTTTTATTTCAATTACAAGTTACAAGTTATAATATTTATTAAATATTCACAATTTTTATTATAAATTTTAATTTATAAATTACTTATTTCAGTAACGTCAAACACTACCAATGTAAATGAGTGGCATTATCCCCTTTAAATTAGGGGATATGGTCAGTCTTTCGAATTTAATGGCTATCTTTTATACAGTTATCTATTACGAATGCAGAAAACTCTTTGATATGGCATTATCATTTCAATGGCAGCTATTTCGGAAGCCTCTCCTTTATGTCAAGTTTGCAGAGTTTCTAGAAACTATTGAACAGCTACCAGTGTATCTTATCAAAGTGGGTCTGTTTGCTATTGCAGCAATAATGTAAGGTTCCCCTCCACACATTTTAGGACTCGGGGAGCATGACGCGTTTTATTTGGAAAGTTTTTGTGAATAAATTGTTATAATAGAATTCGTTCGTTACGTAGAACTCGTCGAGTTGTTTTAACAAATAAAATTTCAGATTCATCCGATATCTGTAACTAAGTGATTGAGTAACATTTGTTTAACAATATTTTATTAAAATATAATTTTTATTTATTTATTTTTAAAACAACATTAGGAGATCTTATTCAATCACTTAGTTATAGGTATCGGATGAATTTAAATTTTTATGTGAATAACAAACGCAACAAATTCTACATAATAAACCGATTCGATTATAAAAATTTATTTGCAAAATACCCCAAATACCCATTCTGCACTTTTTAATACCTCTCCCACTCCCGATCGAGGAGGTACAAGCAACAGAAGCTTGTTCTTTTTGGACACCTCTGCCGCTAGGAAGTTTTAAATCGACGTGATGGTGCAAAGGGAAAACACTAATTCTCACGCTTCCATTGCTATTACTATTTGTGATTGGAGAGGCAAGCTTGTTGATGGGAGAGCTAGCTCAGTTTCTATCTCTTCCATTATGCAAGACGAGGCCTTGGCTGTTAGGAAGGCTTGTCTCATGGCGAAATCTTTGAACTTTTCCCATGTTGAGGTTGTTAGAGATAAGAAGACGGCTACTCCCACAATCTCTTGAGTTGTATTCTCCTTGGAATTTCCTAACTATTTTTCAAGATATTAAGTCGGCGACCTTGCACAGGAAGATCTCCTTCTCTTGGAGTCCCTAGATGAGAAATAAGCGGCAAATTGGGTGGCTTCCAATTACGTGAACTCCTTTTGAATTGGGCATCCTCATCACATTTATCCTTGTGTAAGGTTTTACATAAGGATTTTGCCTCTTCTTCTTCGTAGGTGACGAATTTTATTAGTTAACAAAATTAACAAAATCAAAAAATATTAATGTAAAAAATTAATTTACATTATTTTTTTTTAAAAATAAACAAAAAATATAATTAAAATAATTAAATTAAGAGAACCCAGCTCCGAAGAGAAGCCATTTCTTTTCTTTATATGGTCTCTATAATTTACTATTGCGACCATTGGAAGAAAAATCATTCTTTTACTGCCACCATTTCGGATTAGTTTGTATGCACATCGATTAATCTCACAATCCAAAAAACCCAAGGTATATCCCATTCTGTGTATGCCTTGTTTAGTGATTAGGATGCATACATTTGTACATATTACATATATGTCTGTATATATCGCTGACTTTAAACCTTTGCTTATTAATTGGATTTGTTAATTGCATTTATATTGGCCTATAATTCTTACTTTTAGATTTAGTTGTAGCTAAAATTGTGTGATTTTTATTACTAATCGAGCTTAGATTGAGATCAGGGTGCTAGGTGTATATCATGTATTCTGTGGACCCGTATAATTAGAATTTTATTTACATGTTTTTGGGTTGAGTTGGAGTCATAAATCCATAAGAAATCTAATACATGTAAGGTTTGTAATTATATGGGATTAGGGTTTTAGAGTTTACCTATAAATAAGACTCTATAATTCTAATTATTAGTGTGGAGAGAAAATTAAAAGGGGTAGAGATGTAGAAAGAGATGAAAAATACCGGAAACACGGGAATAACTTTTGAGGAGAAAAAGGGGTTTTGTTTCAAGGCTTGGGTTGTGGGTGTAGGATTTTAGGGTGCTTTTGATCTCGGATTTGTACATTCTACAGTTATAGTGGATTATTTCTCACACCCGTGGACGTAAGCAGGTTGTGCCGAATCACGTAAATCTTTGTGTGATTTTTCTTTGGTGTGTGCAATGGTTTCTTACTTCCGTTCGTGTTCGAGAATTGGTGTTTAAATCCCAACAAGTGGTATCAGAGCCAACGGTAGACGATTCGAAGCCGTGGTGGTTAATTAGAGTAAGATTTATCGGCACGGTCAGAATTTGTAGATTCTGAATGATTTAATGGGATTGAACAAATCTTCTTAGATTGGGAATGGTCGGGCGAGATCAAAGTTGATCAGGGACAATCAGGTTTGATTGCAAGTGAGTTGAGGCAATCAGAAGCAATCCGGTTCATTCAATTATAAAAGACTAATCATCAATAGATGCAGTTAGGAATTTTTAGTTACATGTGGAGTCAAGTCAGAGGGTAATTTTTTTGATTCAACAAATAAATAGCAATCAGGACACCTCGACGATTAGGTGTCGGGCATCTCGCAGTGAATAGGTGCAGGCCATGCTGATTTGAGTGTGGCGGATTAATGATGACGGCAAAATCAACATCGACACTGTTTTTCTTCATGGTGATTTGCAGAATTCAAGCCAATGTAGAGATTGTTGGGTGTATGTCTTGTATTCTTTGGACCCGTATAATTAGAATTTTATTTACATGTATTTGGATTGAGCTGGAGTCATGAATTCATAAGTAGTCTAATACATGTAAGGTTTGTAATTATATGGGATTAAAATTTTAAGATTTGCCTATATATAAAACTCTATAATTCTAGTTATTAGTGATGAGAGAAAATCAAAAGGGGTAGAGATGTAGAGAGAGATGTAGAGAGAGATAGAAAAATACCGGTAGCACGGGAATAATCTTTGAGCAGAAAAACGGGATTTGTTTCAAAGCTCGGGCTGTGGGTGTCGGGTTTTAGGGTATTTTTGATCTCGAATTTGTACATTTTACAGTTATAGTGGATTAATTCTAGCACCCGTGGACGTAAGCAGTTTGTGCCGAACCACGTAAATTCTTGTGTAATTTTTTTTGTGTCTATGCAATGATTTTTTGCTTCCTTCGTGTTCGGAGATTGGTGTTTAAATCCCAACACAGAAAATGGCCACTTCCGAATTAAACTTGCGTTACATGCCTGATGTGTTCTTACTGTTTGATAAAATGCTTCACTGAGAAATGATTTACTTAGCAATGGGCATTTGAGTGAAAGGCAGTTGGAAGTTCCTTGGAAATGATATGATACTACAGTTGTTAGTGTTATATAGCATTTGAATTCGTTATCATTTGATTTGATTTTCCTTGCTTTGGATATTGGAAATGAATAATAGTTGTACCATGTTTCATGGTCCTAGTGGTCTAGGGTCTTAGGCTTTCACGGGTTTATGGGTCTAGGGGTCTGGGGTTCTGGAGGTCTGGGGGTTCTGGGGGTTCTGGGTCCCGTGGTCCAATGTCCCGGGGTCCCGAGGGTCTGAGGTCTTGGGATCTCGAAGGTTCGAGGGTCCTACGGGTCCGAGACTACAGGGTCCCAAGGTCCGGGAGTCCTAGGGGTCCAGGGTCCTAGGGTCCTAGACGTCCAAGGGTCCGAGGGTCTGAGGGTCTGGCGCTACAGCGTCTCGCAGCTCTTGGGTCCTGGAGTACGAGGGTCCCAAGGTCTAGGATTACGAGGTCTTACAATCTAGTGTCTTAGGAGTCCGGGGTCTATAGTACCGAGGTCTGGGGTCTTAGAGGTCACCGTTAGGCTAAAAATGAAATCAATGACAATTTATAAAAAATAAATACCAAATTATTTCATATGGATATTTTGGTCACAAATTACTTATCATATCTAATCCTTACCAAAACAAACAAATGATTAGATTAGGTTATATATGATAAGTAATTATCCCATAGAGTAAACAAACAAAAGATTGGATTAAAGTTATAATTTGAAGGATTTGATATCCCTGGACTGCTAGTCTTGGGACATTTAATCCATCATAGTGCAGTTCAACACTCCAAACATGGTCTTAGTGGATTATGCATTATCTCCAAGGTATATTTTGTATTTTTTTTATATATTTGGATGTTCATATATATATATATATATATATATATATATCAACTAGTGTTTAAAAGCTGGCTCAACTCCTCACTACCCAATATCAAATTAAAGCCGAAACAAAGCTTCATATAAACTAGTCTTAAAGAGCTAATAGTACTTAACTAATGCAACTATCTACGACATGGTTAGATGAGTGATTATTATTATTTTCATGGCGTAAGTTCATTTACTTTCCTTGAAAAAATTGCAATTGCAGTTCATCAATCGCCCACAAAACCATCGAAATCTTAGACTTGCCTTCCACACACGTAACTTGAGTTTTAAGACATAAGTATATATTCATAAAATATAAATGAATTTAAAGATTAATCTTTTTTTTGGAACTCAAAGGAGATTTAGTCATACAATATTTATTTTAAGAGATTTAGTCCCATCATATTTAAAATAATTATATTAAATCTAATATACCCATAATTAAGATTAGTCCTCTTTTTAAAATGTTACGCACATATTTAGTGAAAACTAAAATAGAAACTTAGGAAATTGATTTGGTGAAAACAGATTTTGCTTGAAATGGAAACTGATTTGGTGAAATATTTTATCCAAAAATAAGGGGTTTTAAATTTCAGAAAGTCAATTTTTTACAATCTTTCAAATCGATTGCTCTGTGTATCCCACATGTTCGGCTCCCTCAAATCTGTTCATTCCCATTTTGTTGTCAAAACAGGACTGTTCTGCCGACGACCATGAATGCGACCCACTGGGCGTAGCGAGATCGCTTCCCCTGGGTGTTTCCCTTGCTACAGCCGCTGACTTCGCCTTCTCTGTCGTCGCCGCCGCCTCGTCGTCAAAATCAAAATCCCCTATTCTCTCTATCTCTCTCACGGTGCTGTGTGGTTTGTCGGTTTAGGGAAGACATTTTTCACCGGAGAAGAGGCGAAGAAGCACAAGCTCAACAACTATCGCCGACGTGGTCTCTGCAGAAGAGAAGGAGGATTTGTTTGGGTTGTGTGTAGTGTTTGGATCCGCAGAGGTTGTGGTTTATAATTATATCAGTTGAGTGTTCTGTGCTAAATGTTTGGTTTAAAGTGATAAATGTATCGGCTGTAAATTGTATCAGGTGAGTGTTTTTGTGAAAATTTATGTCTTAGTTGTGATTTTCACAAGTGATAAAATCATAAAAGTATCACTTGAAAAGTGAGTAATGACCTTGTAATAAATATATCTGTTGTAAATTGTATCAGTTGGATGTTCTGAATTGAATGTTTAGCTTGAAATGATAAATGCATCAGTTGTAAGTTGTATCAGTTGGGTGTTCTTACAAAAATCACTGTCTCAATAGTGGTTTTCACAAGTGATGAAATCCTAAAAGTATCACTTGAAAAATGAGTCACCACTTTTGTGATAAATGTATTTGCTGTAAATTGTAGCAGTTGAGAGTTTTTAGCTGAATATTTGACGTGAAGTGATAAATGTATCAGTTGTAATTTGTATCAATTAGATGTTCTTGCAAAAATCTATGTATCAGTTGTGGTTTTCTAACATCATGTTCTGTTTTGATTTTTTATTGAACAGAGAGAGAGAGAGAGAGAGATATGGGGGATTGCTTATTTTAAAGGATACACCAGTTTTAAAATTTTTTTAGAAAGTTTTATTTTAAGGGATACGCCAGTTTTAAAAAATCTTTGGAAAGACTTTAAATTAATTAATTATATATATATATATATAGAGAGAGAGAGAGAGAGAGAGATGTTACTTGATTTAAGGGATGTCCAAAAATAGAATATTGATGGTATTTTTGTCAGTTAATTATTGTATGGAACTAAATATGTGAAAAAAAAAATTATAAGTCTAAAACTCTGTTATCAGTTGATAATAAGACTTTTACTTAATTTTTTTAATAATACATAAGAACATATTTCTTTAAGCCATGGCAGTTGCCACAAAAACTCCTAAATTAGTAACCATAGAAAGAAGTTTTTTTTTTCTTCTCATTAATAGCACAACTGCCTTCATCCACAAAATCGGTAACAAAGTGGAAATAGGAATGCAACAATCTATTCAATTTAATGCTGTTTGGGTGGACCAAGGGAGTTTTTTTTTTGGTATAATTGTTTCAGTAGGACCATTAATCAGAAGATGATGCATTGGTTTCTTGTTCTCTTTTGATTGTAATTTCTGTGGGTTTTTTTTCTACGTACTTTTTTGTTTTGGAGTTTTTAAAACGCACATATTGTGGCAAATAATGCAAAGGGAAAAGAATTGAGAGTTTTTTTTTTATTAATATCTCATGGTATTCAAGTCAGTTTATGTGCAACTCAACTAATTCTTAGAAGATCAATTGTATGAATTAATCCCAAAAAAATTAATAACACTTAGAGATTTTAAATTTGAAACATTGAAGAGAAAACAACTCCAAATCTCAATCCTTCACATTCAAGCCAATCCCTTAACAATTTTGTCTAAACTATCATAAACAAAGAGAATGACAATATATTGATAACATAAATTACACATTATTTCAGAATTTTAGACCTTCTTGACCTAATTATAAGTTGTGGTTTAATTTAATTAAGATGGCAACAATATTTAATAAAATTTGTATACATAAAAGTTTAGGGACCAAGAGTTCTCTTTTACAAAATCATATAGATGGAGGGGTCATGGATTATAGATTTGGAATCAATTCCAATTTCATGTTTAATTGATTCAAAACAGAAGACAATAAAAAGTGAAAAAAAAAAACCACCTGACCACCCAAGTAATTATAAGATAGATTTGGATAATGTGTTACCAGAAAATATAACACTACCCATTTACGTTTTAGAATACACATTTCAAAGCATAGCGGATCTTCGTTTCAAAACAAAAAATATAAAAAAGTCTGAAAAATATAAGTAATTAGCTTATATTTGGCATAGTATTTTTTGAAAATTTTTTGCTTAAAAATCTCTTAAAAAATTCACTTGTTTGGCCTCCTACAATAGTTGATTGTTTTTTTTTCATATGTTTTTACATTTAATTTTTTATAAAAAAAACAAAAAAATTAAAAATCTTACAAAAAAAAAAATAGACCAAACACACGCTTATTTGGTAGCTTTTGATCAAGCAATTATGTAATATTATATATGTGATGTTTTTATTTAATTATATAATAGGAAAAATATTTTAAATAAAACAATAATAACCAATCTTTATTGTGTATGAAAAACAAAAAGTAACCAACATGTGCATTAAATTTTTTTAAATGTCAAAAGTATCACCTAAATAATGCAATCTGAAAATCCAAAAATACAAGGGTTCAGAAAGTTGTTCTGGCCACACGTCCTGGTCTCGTACTCCATAATTTCCAAGAAATGAAAACTTTTTAGGAGACCAAATTTATTAATTTACCTATTCAAAATGGGTGAATAATAATACCCTTTGCGCTTATTTATTATTTTAGATAGAATTAGATTAAATATGAAAGATTAGTAATACTGAAGATTCTATATATATATTTTTTGTATGTTAATAGATTATAAATGGGATTATGTATATAGTGAGAAATTTAATTCATATTTGATGAACTAAGATAAAAATTAGAATAAAAATTATAAAATTATTTTTAATCGTTAAATAATAAAAATAATAATTCAAAACTTAATACCAATAATACCAAAATGACCTTAGTATTACTAATCACATAAATAAAAAATTAATAACTCTTCATTTATCGAACTGTTTCACAATACAAATATAAAATTCATAATATCAAAAAAAAAAAAAAAAAATTTTAATGAGCCACTTTGTCCTTAAATTCAACCCAACCTCCTTTAATAGCTCCTAATAAACAAGGCATTTACTTTCATTGGTGTAGCGTGTGGATGGATATCTTACTGAAAAAGCTTCCCGTCGTTACTAAAAAGTACATTTATATTATGAGCCCTACAACCTCTCTACCAATAAGAGGAAATGTGTTTTTTGTTTGATTTTACTTAAAAATTATTATTTTTTAAAAAAATTTAACTTTTAAATTTCGTTATTTGGCATACCAAAAAGTCACTAGTTTTTTTTTGCACTTCTTTAGCTTTTTACTAAATTTAAAATCTTAATTTATTCTAACCAATGTGATAGATAATCTAAAATTTTAATAATTTATTTTCTTAAATTTTGAATTTTGAATTTTTTAAAGTAAAAAATTAATGATATTTTAGAAAAATTATATACTATATAAATACTATAAAAAATTAAAATTAAAAATATGTTACTCTAAAAAAAAAAAGAGATGGTAACTAGTTACAAAATAAAAAACATGTTTAGCAACACAACTTCAAATCAAATTTTTTATTTATTTGTTGTAATCTCGATAAGTAAAAAAATTCAATTAGTTTAAAAGATGACTTTAAATCACCCGTACAAATACAAAATATAACTTTTTAACTACTGTTTTTTAAGATTTTAATCTACAAGACTAAAAGTCAATTTAAGACAGAATCAAATAAGACCAAAATCAGTAAAAAGAAATTAATACCCTTCTAAATTAAATTCTTAAATTTGTCACTGATTAACTTCATAAACCTAAATGTATAATCACTAGATGACATTGTAGAAGGGATTGAGAAGGACTTTAGGCCATGTTTGATCGCGATTGCAACAGTATGGAATTGAATTATTAGTGATGTGAGCTAAACCAAACTACGAAAAATTAGTCCAATCGCTTTACTAATTCGGCTTTATTTATAATTTTTATACTAATTTGATATTATTGTTAATTCGATTCAACTTACACTTATTATTAAAAGTTGGTTTAAATATTATTCATATCTGGTTGCCATAAGACAACTATGGCCAAATTTGCATCTGACTCTGATCAGGTTTTCATATTATCAAACTACATGATCTTTAAAGATGTGAAAATGAAAAAAGGACATAAATGAAAAAGCATTGGCAACTATATAGTTTGGGGAGGTATTTATTAAGGGAAAAGAAAATGACAGGAAACAAGGAACTAAATTTAGGTTGTTCACTTTTCTCAATAAAACACATTTTTAAGAAGCATTATAAGTTATAATTAATTTTCTAAATATATATTTTATCTTACTTTGTCTACGATTTAGTTTATTACGGTTGATGTTTTCTCATATAAGAAATGTTAAGGAAATAAATAAGAAAAATTAGAAAAGATTGTTTTGGAACGTCATATTTTTTGTTTTGAAACGAATGTCCGCTATGCTTCGAAATGTGTATTCTAAAATGTAAATGGCTAGAGTGTTATATTTTCTGGTAACACATTATCCAAATCT
>JAULJZ010138097.1:0-10690 GCA_032270985.1 Heliamphora pulchella | reverse complement strand
AAAAGGGATCCCATCCATGAACCATGGAGATCAAATAACAGATGTAAAAACATACTTTCACCCAAAACGTTTTAGAATTTGAGACTCAACCCCGAGGGCCAGCTCCAAACCTTCAACCAACATGTTTTGAAAATTCCCAAGACTCCGTTTTCAAACCATCCTTTTGAAAACCTCAGATACCCATTTGAAATCATAAAATTTCATAAAAACCTCGGATAGACATCGCACGAGGAAAACTTGAACCAAAACTCATCATTTTCCTAAAACAGTCCAGGTTTAGTCGACTGGACTCACCCTCCAGTCCACTGAAAAACACACTGGAAATGAAAACCCAAAGCAAAAGCTATTTCAGTCGACTGACCTCCCAGGTCCAATCGACTGAACCTCCCACATAATGATTCAGTCGACTGAACTTGCCCAGATCATGTTTTTGAGCTACGATTTTGGTGTTCCAACCTCAAATCAAACCCCCACACTCATGTTTTTGATATCCACAAGCATCCCCTAGCTTAGGACTATCATAAAACCTCGAAAGGAAACTCCCTATTTCGATTTCATCCAACCGAACGCCAAAAAACGATTTTAACCCAAAACTGGATTTGATACACAAATCACTTTTCATGCGTTTTAAAACCGTAGAAACACATAAGATTACATGTAGTACCCTCTAACAGTTATACAGTCTAGGATCCTACCTCGGTGAGTTCAAAACTCGACGTCTCGATCCACGTGCAAAATCAAGCTTCGCCAGAATGGTATTCTGTCCAGATGGATGTGTAGACCTCAATGCTGATACTACGGATTAGTAGTTGGTTTATCAAAAACTAAGTCCTATGCCCCCGAAAAGTTAGAGAGAAGGCAGAATGTTTGGTGAGTTTAAAGCTAGAGAGAGAGAAAGAGGAGATATTTTGATGAAAATATCTCACACAAGATATTTATAGTCAAAATATCTCGAAAATATCTTTTTTTTTTGAAATTTTAAAATTCACACTGCAACTCCTTACAACCCCGGGAACCAACTCCGCATGCTTAGATAAACATAAACATACATCAAAACGAGTAAATCACACATCAAATATACATAAGTCTCAAAAAGAGACGAGTTCAAGTCTCACAAATTAATTGGATGGGAAAACGTCCAAACGGGCTCTAGATAAAACTTTTGATGACGAACGATCAAAATAAAATCCATATATCCAAAATTAATTTAGAAGAATACCTTTTTACCGGTCAAATCTTCAACTACGATTTGAATCCGAGTTGAAGCTCTTGTCAGATCTTCTACTGTATTCCCTTATGCGATTCTTGAACGTAGTGTGGGCTATGGACTATTGAGAACTCGTACTAGTAGAACCTGATAAGCTTTAGTATTAGAAGACAAGTTATGAAACTGGTTCAGCCTAACTGCATATTTATAGGGCTACAGCAGCGACTTGGAGAGTAATTACGAGTAAAACTTCCAGTAGAACACAAACATGTATCAGCAGTTTCTGCAATTAAGCAAACCTCATAGCGGTATCTGCAATTATAAAAACCCAATAGCAATTTCTGTAATTTTCACAAAATACTGAATTACAGTTCACACCCTAAAGAATTATAATTGCACTCTGACCCATAATTTCAAGACCATATTGTATTGAGCTCCTGTTATTAATGCTTACTATTTCTCCCCACATTAAGATTTTCGATACCTGCCAATTAAATTTAATTACTGATAATTTAATTTAATTGGCATCTTAATATTCCTTAAACCCTTCCGCTTAACTTATTTGACTGCTAAATAATCAAATCCACCTGTAGGGTTTGGTCCGGTCAAAACTTATAAGCATCCTTAAGGGGGTATCGTCAATCCCGATCTTTCGGGACGTAGATTCCGTCAATAATTAATATTCGCCATATAAATAATACTGCTATCTTACTCACCGGGAATATAAACTCATATAAGATCGCACTCTCTAATGAATCAAACTAACAAATATTAAATATATGCAAATCAATAATTATTTCAAGATTAAGAGGATAAGTACTATTCATAATAAACTTGCGGTGTGAATTAATTTATATAGTCAGTATAAAATTCATTACCCCAAATGTTTCATTCAATACACACAAAGTGTACTAACACAGAGAGTTAGAAAAATAGACGATGCTATTATTTGTTCCCAGTAACCAAGACAGGCCTACTAAAATTTTGTACTACAGTCGTGTCGATATTATGTCCATTTTTATCTAAACTGTGAATATAAAACTTATATTCTGTAAGAACCTAAAATCTGATCCTCTGTGTGCAAGCCGTACTCTACACACCAAATTAAATACTATTCAGAATATCAAACATTCATGTAAAACATTAAAGAAATGATACACATACATTGCTCATAAAGATTCTCATAAAATAAAAAATTAATTTTATTAAAATAAAAATAAATATTAAAAATATGATTTTTCAGTATACCAACCCTAACAGTCTCTACTTTGTCAATATTGATTCTTGTTGTAAACTTTTTAAAGGTAATATATACAAAAAAGGAGGTTAAAGAGATTTCAAACAAAAAGTAATCAAAGAAACAAAATTTTAACTACGAACCTAGGGTTATGCGACTTGGTTATTATTTCTATATATGCCACAAGTATCGTTTGAGCAAAACAAAGCGAAAAACATGCGACGAAAAGCTAAAATAAACAAATAATAGCCTAACGGTCATGCAATAATATTTCTATCCCTAACATACTATATAGAAGCTATGCAGAATAAACAGAAGATGTTTAAACACTGTTTTCAAGCTACTGCATGTACAGAAAACTCATGGCCGTAGCAACACTTGTTGCGGCCATTACAAAATAAGTCACAAAACTCACGGCCGTGAAAAATATAAGGTTACCATAAGAAACTAAGAAGCAGAATGTTATGGTCGTGACAAATAAATGTTGTGGCTAGGGTATTTTAGAGTCCAAACAGGGCTGTTTAACATACAACCTCCAAAACAAACTCAAATATATGGAATATTCAAGATAGATACCATACCCTATTAGATATAGGTTAGATCTATCATCCTTAACCCCTTTACAAAAGCACTATGTCTAAAAATAGAATGCACAAGTACTAAAACAAATAACATAATACTTAAAATACAGTTTTCATGTCACTGACTTCACAGAACCCCATGGCCGTAGCAAAGGAATGTGCCGGTCGTGACAAATATAAAGAAAAAGACATGGCCGTATGAAAATAAATGGCGGCTGTCACTGTTGGTTAGGAAAAATATACGGCCGTGATATCCGAAGATCGCGGCTATCATGTTTTTAAAACCACAGACACTAAACATGAAGGAAAGGAACGTACAGAATGGAGACCATAACCCATTTGATTTAGGCCAAATCTACCATATGCTTTCCTCAACAATAACATGGACCACGACACAGAATATATAAGAAAACCTTAAAATAAAGGAATAACAGAGAGTTTAAGAAAATAGTTTCTATGATTCTGGCCTTACAAGAAGATCATGGCCGTGACAAAAGGAGAGAAAAAGGTTACGACCAATAATAGATAATTGGCGGCTGTGGCTGTAGGTTTGACAAAACACGCGGTCGTGACATTGAGTGGTTACAGCCGTCATGTTTCTAAAACCACATAAGGTTCTTCATGTGTTCAGTGTGCTAGTGATTGAAAAAATGAATCAGAAGATAACTATTTCGTACAAAATATAAAGTTATAGGCATACTGTTTATAAGGAAAATCTACATGAACAATGCTTAGATTAAAATGAATAATAAATAACAAATGAAAGCAAAGGAAACCTTATCCACGACGCCCTCCAAAGAGAGAAAATGTGGGTTTATAGAAGTGTCGTGGGTTCCTAAGGTTACTTCGTATGAATATCCAACTAGAATGCCTCCTCGGATGTAAGAATGGGATATCTCCAAACAATATGAGCTCCAAGACCTCCCCGATGCAAGCAAAATCTCGAACGGGGCTCGGAATGTATGGTATGGATATTGAAATATCGGGTGGGATTCAAAATCGGTAGAGTTTTGTTATCCAGGTGCTCTCTTTCATTTCTGTGAAAAATGACGCCTATTTATAAACAAGGTGGGCAACACAGTCCCCTTTTGGAATGTTGCCACTTGTCTAAAAAGGTGTCAAAATGGCTATTGTAATTTTTTTGCTTTTGTATAGTGCTGATCGCTACCTTTTTAGCAATGTAAAGGGCAATCGTAACTTTCAAAAGTCGCAGCTAGGCCTAAGGTTTAAAAAAAATAGTGTTGGCCGTGACAAAGGAAGTCGCGGCCTGTTCTAGGATTTTCAAAAAGGTAGTGGTCGTGAGAGTAAGGACACGGCTTGCATTAGGATTTTTGAAAAAGGTAGTAGCCGTGAAGGTTGGATGTTGCAACCTGGATATTTTTTGTGGTTTCTTGATTTTTGAACCGAATTCCTAACTTTTCTTGCTAGGGAGAATCTTTGAGCATAATTCTCTTATTTTCGTCATTGAGGCGTATTTGAGACGGGTGCCTATGATTCGGCTTGGTCAAATTGGGATGTCTACACTCGCCACCACGGTCGGACCGTAGTGTCTTGATACATTTTCACAGGTACTTCTCCGTTTTCACCTTAAATTTTTTGAATTTTTTAAAGCATTCAGACTTATGATGCATCAAATAAATGTACTCATACCTTGAGTAATCATCAATAAAAGTGACAAAATACGCAAAGCCACCTCTAACCCAGATAGTTATATATCCACATAAATCAGAGTGAACCAATTTCAACGGTTCTTTAGCTCTATAGTCTTTAGCCGACCCTAAAAGGCCTCCTGATCATTAGAAGTGTTATTTAATTCATTCATTTGTAGTGTTGGAGAGATAAGATTAATAATATATAGATCAATCACCAATGTACCAGAACAGATAAAATGTATATTATCCTTAATAACCATAAAGTTATTAAAATAAACAAAATATCATCTTTAACCAATCTAGAAACTGAAATTAAATTCATTCTTATAGAAGGTACATAAAGACAATCTTTCAAAATTAAAATCTTATCTCTACTAAAACTGAGAGTGACATCTCCTACTGAAATTGTTGCCACCCTTATGTTATTGCCAATGTGCAGATAAATTTTCCCATCACTAAGCTATCTAATTTTTCAAAACCCTTATAATGAATTGTAGACAAGATTAGTGGCTCCCGTATCTACACACCAAGTACCTGTAGATAACACTGCTTAACATGTTTCAACAACCAGTAAATAAATATTACCTGAATTGTTCAGCTTGTTGAGATAAATTGGACATTGCTTCTTCTAGTGCTCTGTCTGGTTGTAGTTAAAACAATCTGCCTTTTGGCTTTTTCATACCAGTCTGTGACCCACTAACTACCTTAGATGCTACGTCATCCTATTTCTGAACCTTGTTTCTTCTTTTTGCATTTCGGCTTAGAAGTAAAACTCCTTTCAACAACAAAAGCACTGACTAGTTTCCTAAGAACACCCTTAGCTCCTTGAAGTTCTTTAAGATGTTCTTCCAGGGTATAATCTAGCTTGTTCATTGTATAGTTTAGGCAGAACTGCTTAAAGCTATCAGATAGTGACTGGAGTATGATATTGACCTAGGTTTTTCAGTCAATCTCAGCTTTAAGGATCTCTAGTTCATTCAAAAGACTAATTATGTGAGACCCTGACCCGTTTTCTTTTTCGGCATTTTTTGACGCGCATTTCGTGTTTATGTGATAGCATGTTTTTAATGCTTTTGATGCATAATCTGGGTTAGATATGCATGCGGGGTAGGTTCCCGGGGCTGTGGGCCGTTGTGGGGCGAATTTCAAAAATTAAAAAAAAAAGATATTTTGGAAGCTTATAAATATATGGAGTCTGATATTTTTAAAAAGATATTTTTCAAAACTTCTCCAACAAGCTTCCTGTTTTCTCTCTGCCTTCTCTCTAGGTTCTCCGGGGCCCGGGGCTCGATTTTCGATGATCAGACTACCGATCCTTGCTATTGGCACGGTGGGCTACGCGTTCATCCGAACAGAATTCTATTTCGACAAAGCTCAGTTTTGCACGTGATTTGAGGCGTGGAGTTTTTAACTCAACAAGGTAGCATCCTAGACTCTCATGTCTTATAAGGGTGCGATATGTAATCGTGTGTGTTTTTAACGGTTAGATTATTGTAGATCTGACTTTGTTTCAAGAAAATTGGGTTTTGGTTTCAAAAGGGATTTTGTGTTGATTTCGGTGGATGGAATCGGGTTTTGAGGTTTTTCGTTCGGTGATTCTAGATGTTTTGGGCTTGTGTATGTCCGTGGGTGTTATATATATATGCAAATTGGTAAGTTTAAGTGTGTTTTGAAGCATCATAGTGGGTGTTGGAGAGTTTGGAGGCTTAAAACACCAAGAATAAGAAAATTTGGGATTTTCTCGGGTGGTAGCTCGCTCGAGCGGACTAGCCGCACATGGCCATTTTGTTTTGATGTTATCTCCCTCGTCTGGACTCAGAATTAGGTCATTCTTATACTCTAATTGAAGCCCCGAAAATCCTCTTTTCAATGACACCTCTCTCACCTTAAAATTCTTTTTGTAAAAAAAGTTATGTCCAAAATAGTGAGGGTGTGTCAAGATTTTCAAATTATTTTTCACCCATTTTTGGCCGAATGTTTGGAAAAAGGTTGTTTCTCATCCTTATTGGCCCTTTGACCAAATTCCATGTTCTGTGGGGTGTTGTTGTGTTCTTGTAGGTGTCATGGGTTTGTGTTGGGCATTAGTGTTTTGGTGGTTGAGTTTTGATTTCTGATTGGCGTCCTATGGTATTCAATTGATTAATTTATGGGAATTAGTTGATTCAAATACCTGTGGATTCCTTTTGGGATTCGGTTAGTCGTGTGGTGGCTTCGAGGGTCATGTCGTGGCCTCGGGTTGTTGTGTGTGTGGCGGTTAGTACATCGTTGCGTGCAGGGGTTTTGTTTTGTTTCTTGATTTAGGGTTTTCTCCTAGCATTGACCGCTCGAGCGGTACTCGTGTGCTCGAGCGGGCTGGTGGCATAGTGTTGGGTCGGTTGGTGACCGCTCGAGTGGTGGTTCAGCGCTCGAGCGGTGGAGTGGCAGAGATGTATGTCGGTAGGGGACCGTTCGAGCGGTGGTTGTGCGCTCGAGCGGGGTAGTGGCAGCGTGCTATGTCAGTTGGGAATCGCTTGAGTGGTTTTGGCCTTCAGGTTAGGTTTTGGTTCTGTGGGTTGTTAGTTGTTCATGTGAGTGGATGTCGGGTTATATGGCGGGTGGCGTCATGATGTGAAGTTATATATGGCTATGTTCATTTATAACTGGCTTTGTACATTTATAACTGTAGTTTATTTATGTACGGTTTATGTAAGCGGATTACATGGCATGATATTTGATGTGTATCGTCGTTTATGCTTTAAAGCTCAGGATTTTATAGGCACGTATGTGGGCTCTAAGTAGCGAATGCATGTGGTGAATGTTGTGTGAGTCGCATGTGTCGGATGAGACGTGATTTTTGAAACTTAGTGATAGTATGTGATTTTATGCATTTAAATTCTAATTAGGTTATGCATAGGTTTATGGAATGAGATAGATGGTTATGTTAGCTCTGGCTGACGGTGATTACATTAAGGCTACGGTCCTTCGGTTTCAGTCCGAGAAGAATACGTTTGGGGTTACGACCCTTCGGTTAAAGTCCATAAAGAGGCGTTCGATAGGGCTACGGTCCCTCGGTGAAAGTCCGTAAAGATGCATTGACGGGGGCTACGGTCCATCGGTGAAAATCCGAGAAGATACATGAATTGCATGAATTGCATTATGGGACGGATAAAACCAATTTCAAATTATTTTTAGATCGTAATTCACACGACTCTTAAGAGTCGTGTGAATTACGATCTAAAAATCCTTTTTCAACTGTTTCCTAGGCTCCTGTGTGTGAGCCAAAACATGGTTATTATCCTCGCTTTCCCGTTTGCATGTGAAAACTATTTTCAAGGCTTGAAAGAGAGTTTAAAACTGCACCTCGTTTTCCTAGTATGTTTAGCTTATATTGCATGCTTGTCTAGTTTCTGCTGAACTTTGGCTCACGGTGTGGGATAAAATATTTTAAGGTATCGATCACGCGCGCTGATTTGGGGTTGCTAATTGGGAGCGAAAGAGTTATAGTCTTCCTTTTGTTTATATCTGTCATGTATGCTTATTACATGTTTATAGGCGTTGAAGCCTTGTAATGTATGTCGTTTGACGTTTATATACAATGCATGTATGGTTTATTTTGAGAGTTTGTTCTCGGCTGGGTTTCATGTTTGGTTGTTGTGGGTGTTCACGTGACGCAGAGTTTGGGGCGTGACAATTGGTATCAGAGCTCTGGGTTCGAATACCTAAGAGCCACGGGAAGAGGGTGCGTTCCCGTGTGAGGTTGATTGCGTGTGCTTGATTGCATGTGTTTAGATGCTTTAATAACATGAATGTGTCAGCATGTTAGGTATGTGAATGATGTGTATATGTGAGCATGGGGGTTGAATCTTAGGAGTGATAGTCTTGCCTTTGGACGTTTAGATTAACAAACTTGGGAGCCAAGTTAGAAACGCGTTTAGCTGACATGATTTCTAGTAGGGAATTTGAGTAGGTTATCCAGATTGACGCGTCATTCTTCTCGATTCTCCTCGGTATGTGGGGTTTTGTTTAGCATGAACCTATGTGGCTATATGTTAGCATGCTAGGTGTTTAGCGTTTATGTTCATGCTATGTGCTGCGTCTTATGTGCTATTTTCTTTCATATAGACGCGATGTCGGCGAGACGAGGGTGAGGCCGTGGTCGAGGCCGTGATCGTGTTGCTGGCCAAGGGGATATTCCTATCCCTGATGCTGGGGATGAAAATGCTCCCTTAGGACCGATGGACACGACGGAGTTGTTGCGAGTGCTAGTGGGTTCTATCCAGCAGTTGGTTAGAGGTGAGGTCGTTAGGGAGAGAGAGGGAGTGCTCGAGGCGAGGGCTACAGTAGTGATGCGAGAATTCAGGCGCATGGATCCACCTACCTTTGCGGGAGATCCTGATCCTATTGTGGCGATAGAGTGGCTGAAGTTGGTGACTCGAATCCTGGACACATTGCAGATTGTGGAGGATGAGTTACGGGTTTCTTTTGCTTCGTTTCAGTTGAGGGGCGATGCTCACCAGTGGTGGAGATATGCCAAGATCACAGTGGAGGTCACTTGGGCAACTTTTACAAGAGTGTTTCTAGAGAAATACTTCCCGGCTTTGAAGAGGGATTTGTATAGGGAGGAGTTCTACACTCTTACCTAGGGGGCCATGGATGTTATGCAGTATGAGGCTAGGTTCACGAGCTTGTCCCAGTTTGCTCTAGAAATTGTGAGCATAGATGAGCTGCGATCGATGAGGTTTGAGCGAGGCTTGAGGCCGGTGATCAGGGAGCGTGTGGTCGCGATGGGACTTCGGGTATTCACAGAGCTGGTAGAGGCAGCAACGAGGGTGGAGAACACCATGACTGAGATTCGAGCTTCCAGGGAGGCTAGCACATCATTGGGTGGGACAGAAGCACAGATAGGCGGACGCTCCAGCAAGAGGCAGAAGTCCTCTGGTCATAGCTTTCACCCATCTGGGTTACCACAATAGTTCCTTGCACCAGCATCATCAGTGGCTTCTTCTGGGAGGCCGGAGCAGAGGGAGTTGATTTGTTATCGGTGCAGGCAGCCGGGGCATAGTGTGTTAGAGTGCCCGCAACCGAGGCAGTCCCAGGGTTCATGAAGTCAGTCATAGGGGAGGGAACATATTTGTTACAGATGTGGCCAGTACAGACATATTCGCAGGAACTGTCCCCAAAGAGAGAGTGCGCCGAGTACAGTGGGCACACCAGAGGGTTCGTATGTGCAGGAGCGATAGCAGTATCCTGCGGTTCAGACCTCCCGGATGGCAGGTGGGAGTACATTTGTTCAGTCGGTACGACAACCGACAGCACCGAGTTCTGGCAGACAGGACCGAGTAGGGTTGCCCCGAGCATATTCTCTTATAGCTCCTAGTTCTTCTAGGGCACCGGTTGTGCCGGATGATGCTGATATGCCTTCAGTGCGAAGAGGTATTTTCTGAGTATGCAGGCTTGAGCCAGTTTCTTCATCTATTGGGGGTTAATAATGGATTTCGTGGGTGGTGTGTTGCGTTGAGACAGCGGTTGGTGAGGATGTGAGGTTGGGGTGAGTTGTAGATCCCGTATTTTTGAGATAGTTAGCCGTTGTTTAGTGTAATAACTCAGCTCAAACCCTAGTATTAGCAACAGATAGATGATAAGAACCTAAGTCGCTACAAGAACAAGGAACAAACCCTAAGTAACCCGAAATCCTAATTTAACTCGAAAATCCTAAAAGAGACCAAATACTCAAGGGCAAGACCCTAGCACTTAAAAAAGTCTCGGAATAACTTAAATTAACTAAATAACATAAAATATTAAATTAAAAATCAATGATTTCCAAAACTAAGGTAAAATGACCATTTTGCCCATAGTACAGCAAAAAATTTCAAAAATCCAAAATTTGACACATGGACACCCAAAATCAGATATTTATACACAATTAATTAATAAAATATAAAATAACAATAAAAATAACCAAAATTCCCTTGCATGGCCGGCCACCTAGGAGTATGTGCCCCAAAAAGTCACTTTTTACCTTTTTAAGCTTAAA
>JAULJZ010138076.1:0-10691 GCA_032270985.1 Heliamphora pulchella | reverse complement strand
CTCTCTGGTCGTCTCTCCCTTGCCTCCTCAAAACCCTTCTTATTTATATTTTTGTTTTCCCCCCAAAAAATTGATTCCCAAATAGGCAGTTTTCGACCTCTGACTTCACGGTCAATTTTCGCCCCTAGATGGTCATTTTTTGGGAAAGTCTTCAACATAAGAGTTGTAGAATTTTCTCTTAGCTTTCCGTAGATACCAAGATCAATCTCATCCGAATTCTCTATCAAAAGTTACGCTCAAAATACTGAAAGGTGTTTCAGGAATTCCAAAAAAGAAAAGTTTTCTCCTCAATTTCAGCAATCTTTCAATTGATTTATTCGTTCCTCAATTTCAACAATCATTCAATTTCAGCAATCTCCTCAATTTTAGTAATCTTCTCAATTTCAGCAATAATTCAATTGATTTATTCCTTTCTCTTTAATTTCAGCAATAATTCAATTGATTTATTTCTAAACAAAAACAAACAAAATATATATATAGGAACTCTAATAAATAAGAGAATTAAGCATCAACTAGCATAAAATTAAAAGTAAAAGTATGACAAAACTTGTATAGAAATTAAGCACATCAACCACCTCAATGCCACCATTGTTATCAGGCCCCAAACTACCATCAAAGTTAACCTTGAAGAAACCTGAAACGGGAGGGCTCCATTGACGGGACTGGTCTTCTTAGACCGCGTCCCCAGTCGGAGCAAAACTCTGCTTAGAATCATTAAGAAAGCTCCAATTACCTTTAAATTTAGCATATCTCCAATCCAGAAGCCAATGAACCTGGTTCCATACCTTGTCAGCAAAATGACAATCCCGCAAACGGTGAACACCAATTTCCATTTCCAAACCACAAAAACCACATTCACCATTAGCAACACATGTCTTCTTATTCAGATCGACCTTTACTGGTACAATGTCCAGACATGCCCTCCGGATAAAGGATTTAACCTTGGCCCAAACTTGAACAGTCCAAACCTTCTTCCGAAAAGTGACGGCGACTCCATTATTAGAATTTTCACCAAGCCTTGTAAGTTGATTGAGAACCACGTGATATCCCGAATGAATAGAAAAAAAATTCCATTTTTAGAGAAGTGCCATATCATTTTATCCCCCTGGAAACAGGGACTAAGGGGGATGCTGCTTATCACCTCTCTCAACAAGTAATAATAGGTCCTGAATGACATCCACTCTCAATCTACACATATCCCTATCTATGAGACCAGCAACCTTAATATTAAGGTGATAAGTATTTGGGCTAATAGCTCTGGAAAAAAATGGGGATTAGGGACCCATTTATTATTCCAAACAGCTACATTGCAACTGTTGCCAATTTTCCATTGCTTACCTTCATTTCAAAACTTCTCTACCTTCCCATATACTCCTCCAAGTAAATGATGGATTGGACCCTTGTTCAGCAGTCAAAAAGGAAGAGATGGGGAAGTACTCAGGCCTTGTTTGATAACTGGTATAGGTTGTGTAGAATTAATAGTGAGATAGGATTAAAAATGAGGTGAGGTGGATTAGTTTTTTTATATTTAATTTGGGTAGGATTAAGTGATGACTATACAAACTCATGTTTGATTTGGGTTGGATTAGATTAAATTTATGAATTTTTAATATTACCTTTGTACTAAGAAACTAATAAATATATTTTAGTTTTTTTATATTAGCTACTAAGTAAATATTAATATAAAATATAATAAATTACTTAATATTAAAATTAAGTTAAATAAACTAATAAGTTAAATTTTATGTTATTTATTATGCCTTTAGTTTAATTTTTGTTATTTTTTATTAAATTTTTTAATAAAATAAATTCACTAACAATTTTAAAACTTAAAATTATAATTAAAAATAAAAACAAGAAACGACGGTATTTAAGTGATTAGTTTTCATAACAATTCTTTTGCACTTTCAATTTCAGATTTTAATGACCTGGGTGCTTTCTAAGGTGAGCTTCCTTTTTCCCATACACAGGTAATAATGTCAATCATCTTCCAATACAGAGGATTGGATTAGAAATACCTGGTCCAAGTAGGTATTAGTAATCCCTTACAGTGGTGGGATTGGTAATGCAATGGGACTATTAGTCCGGCTTAATTTATTACAATCAAACAAAGAATTAAGGGACCCATCGGATTAATAATCCAATCCCAACAGCTATAATGGATATCGAATCGAGGCCATAGGCTTGAACATCCTCCCCAAAAGAGAATTAGGATACCTCATCTGTCTCCACCCTTAGCCAATAAAGCTCTATTAAAGGCCTTCAAATCTCTGAACCCTAACCCGCGATCAAGCTTACTCATACAGAGCTGCTACCAGTTTCTTCAGTGAATTTTGTGCCTATTTTCAGCACCACCCCACAAATATTTAGCCACTATGGACGCGATCTCAACACAAATGTCGTCCGAAAATTTGAAAAATGACATTGGATGTGTGGGTGTTGCTTGGAGTACTGATTTTATCAAAATCTCTCTATCTGGAGCAGATAATAGTTTTTCCTTCCACCTTTGGATATACTTCCGAATACGATCTGTGATGTTAAAAACCTCCTTTTTTTGATTTGCCCATCACAGCTGGAAACCCAAGATACTTTCCATGCACATTAACAGTAGAGACACCCAGAATATTGCTCATATTAATGCGGGTAGGGTAAGTGTTTCTGCTGAAGGAGATAGCTGAATTTGAGAAATTGATCCTTTGCTATTGATCCTTTGCTCCGATGTCACTTCATATTCTTTCAAGATATCTTTAATGCATATAGCTTCCTCCTTAGTTGCTTTGCGAAAAAGTATACTATCGTCAACAAATAAAAGGTGTGACTTTAGGACATCTCCTGGCCACTTGGACACCATGTAATCTTCCAGCCATTTCAGCTTGTTGGAGCAGAGATGAAAATCTTTTAGAGCAAATGAGAAATAGTTAAAGGTGATAACGGAGCCCCTTGCCAGAGACCTATGGAAGGAGTAAAAGAAGAAGATGGAGTTAAAAGAATATTGAGGTCCATCAACCCATACCTTTTATTGAACAGAGCAAACACATTCCATAACAATATCCACCCATTTCTGATTAAACCCTATCTTCCGCATTATAGTGTTTAAGATAGGCTACTCAACACGATCGTAGGCATTACTTATGTCAAGTTTTACAACCATCTGACATTGGCTCCCATTTCTTCTATTTTTGATAGAGTGAAATAACTCAAAAGCCACTAATATGTTATCAGTAATCAGTCTCCGCGAAATGAAAGCACTTTGAATCTTAGAGATCGCCAAAGGAAGCACGCTCTTCAGCATATTGGCTAAGGTTTTTGTTATTGTTATAATTTTATAAAAGACATCAGAAAGAGAGAAAGGGCAAAAATTAGCAGCTTTTCTAGGCTCTTTTACCTTCGGAATCAAGTGTGAAAGTCTCGTTAGATGCCTCCAATTGACAATTCACATTGAGATATGCCAAGGCATCCCGGGACATATCATCTCAGATTATATTCCATAACCTTGAATATAGAGAGCCGACTTGCCATCTGGGCCCAGAGCCTTATTACGGTGCATTTGCTACATCGTATCTTTAATTTCCTGTTCATCTAACTTTCTGGTAAGTTGCTCATTCATCTCTTCAGTTACACAACTTCGAATACCCCTCAATATATGCTCCCTTATACAATGATTGGAAGACTCAAAGAGCTCTTTAAAATATTTAACCATAAGGAATTCCTTTTCGTGCCAAGCCCTATATTCACCTTCGATCCCAAGTAGTTTATTCCTTCTTTGCCTTTGAGATGCCTTCCCATGGAAGATAGAATTATTTCTATCGCTCCATTTTAGCCAATTAGTTCTGGCCCTCCGACTCCAAAGCATTTCCTCGATGTAAAGTAACCCCTCCAGCTCATTACTTAGCTTCCTTTCCACATCCTCATTATCAGCATTATAACATCTGAGACTTAAATCTGCATGGTTCCTCTTTCTTACTTCTTATTTTATGCTGGACATGCCCCAATTTATTCAAATTCTGTCTTGATAAATCGCCACTGGTTTCCCAAATGTTATGCAACATCATGAATCCCACCTCCATTGCTAGTATTTTTCCAAGCATTATTCACCACCTATTCGCATTCCTCCTCTCTAATTCACACAAGTTAGATTAGAACCTTAAAATTCTAGATTTTTTATTTATACAAAAATGCATACTATCTTCATCAGTATAAGTCACAATTGGCAAGTGATCCGCTGTGCAGCAGTATCACGCTTGAACAAAAGCTCTGGGAAACGTCTCGCACCAATCTAAATTGGATAAAGTTCCGTTCAACTTGCCTTTCCCTCTTTCGTTGCCTTTTCTTCCATTGCAGCAAGTGAACGAAGCGTCAGTTGGGCCAATATCCAGCAAATTACTTCAGCGCATGCTTGAAGCCTCTATTTTCTATCTATTTCTGACTTCTTTGCCCACATGTTTGGAAGCATAGACGGATCCAAGGAGTGAATGAAGGGCGGCCGTCTTTCCGAAATTTTAAAAAATTTCATTATTATAGTAGTATTAGTACAAAATATTTCAATATTATATATGGTTTGCCTCCATAATTTTTTTTAAAATTTAATATATGCCTTTCTAAAAATTTATAAGAACAATTCGCACATCTTAAACTAAAATCCTGCATCCGTTCCTATTCGGAAGGATCAAGCACCTCATTAAAATCCTCCATTCACACCCACGGATGTGTTGTGCTAAGCCTGCTCATCAAAACCTAAGAATCTTTACGCTTTGAAACCTCTTGATTGCCGTAGAAACCCGCAAATGTACTCTTTGGCAACACATAAGATGAGCCGACAAAAATATTTTTTAAGTTTTTCAAATACATTTGCTGGCAAGTTATTTGCGTAGGCAACAAGATTTTTACTCCAATTTCTTTCGTAATTTGTTTATACTTGTATCCCATTCAAATTCATTCAAAAACATATAAATAAATTCATGTATTGCATGCATTCTAATCAAATCAATGCCAATATAAAAAATTAATTTAGATTACCCCAATACATATGCACATGTACTGGAAGTCTATTACATAGATGATTCTAATATCGAAATGATAATGTAGATTGTTCCCATAAGAAAAATGTAAAATTTTATATATATAACCTAACAATTCAATCAACCACCTTAATTCTTTCAACCCGCACTTTATCGAGTTCCACTTATGTATAAGCACACTTTCCATTCAACTGCAAGGAAAAAAAATTAGTAAAGTGTTCAAATGAGTTTTTTTTTTTTTTATACGGGTGATGCTTTTAATGGATAAAAAAGGTTAGTTTACAAAAAAGTTAGTACTTAGTAATAGACAAAAAAATAATAGTTACCTTAAAACTAAACCACATTGGTCGGTGAAATTTTTCAGATTTACATCCACTATTAGTCACAAAAAATAAAACTTGTGTGGAGAAATTTCCTCATAACTAAATCAAGCTAATTAAGTCTCAATCCCAATTAATTGGAGCCCAAGTTTGATAAAGGGGTAAAAGAGACATTTCGCATTTTCAAGCTTTTCTGTGAATAGAGCCCCCACTCCTCCCTTCTATTTGCTTAATTTTTAGAAGAGAGAGAGAGAGAGAGAGAGATAAAAACATAGTTGGTAGTACTATTTTAGTTATTGATTTTACCATCCAAATGTGCATCCACGTATTCGTGAGAATCAAATAACTCCATTAGACTCAGCGTATCGCTTTATGTAAAATGTCATTCTCCAAATCATCACGAAAGAGAGATGTTTTTACTTCCCTTTGCTCAAGGAGCAAATCCTCAACAATCACAATTCCCAACACAAGTCTAATTGTCATCAACATTACAATTAGAGAGAAAATTGTTGTATAATCGACAACATCTTTTTGCTGTAAGCGCTTCATAACTAATCTAGCTTTTTTGTTGGGAAACAGAATCTCAAAAACCAATGGCAGTATACACGAATTATACCAAAAAAATAGAATTCGAGAACCCGATTAAAACCCTACACGGCAAAATAATGATTATACCTTTTAGATATTTCTGATTTGATCTCGTCTCAACACTCGAACAAAAAGTCGTCGGATGGATGCACACGAACAAGAAATCGATTGCACCTCAAGTTGTCTATTGTATTCCCATATATGCTTAATCACTAATCGAGTGTGAGGTGCAAATTCGTGACCTAAACGCTAACTCGACTGCCTTTTTAATATCACAAAAAAATATTAAAAATATAGCTTCCAAGACGATTAAGACGCATATATAGAGGCTACGATAGAGGCTACGATAGGGACGTAAAAAGTAAATAAAACTCAGACTCCTTATGTAATTAGAAAAATTTAACTCAATTCGAATTAAATTTCTAATTGTATAAATTATAATTCATACCACTAAAGAATTATAATTGCACTCCTGATCTTATCTCAAAAATAATTTCGCGCCCCATGTTATTAATTATTTATTTATCTCTCCACATTAAGATTACAAATACCTGTCAATTAAATTAAATTACTGACAATTCTATTTAAGAAAAAAAAAATACACAAACACCCCCTCAACTATCACTGAGTATCAGTTTACCCATCTCAACTTTAAAACTGTGCATTTAGGTCCATTAGTTATTAAAAATCATACCGAATATCTCTCAAATGTTGGGGTAAAAGTGTTACAAATTAAATAGTTGTGGGATCTAAATATACGATTTTAAAGTTGAGAGGGGTAAATAGATACCCAGTCATAAATGGGGGGGTACTTGTATAATTTTTTCTTTATTTAATCGATCACTTATAATTTTTTTAAGACTTTCTACTTAATTTTTTTCGATATGTCGGATACAAAATTCACTTGCTGGATTTAACATAATTAAAACTTATAAACTTATTTAAGGGGGTATCATCAATCTCTATACTAAGATGTAGATTTTATTAACAATTAATATTCACTATACACATAATGTTGTTATCAAATTCACCAAGTCTATTAATTTATAAAAGACCCAACTCCTTCATGAATGAAAGTAACAAACACTAAATGTAATGTGCCTATTAATTATTTCAAAAATAAGAGTATAAACACTCATAATAATTATAGGATATTAATTATTTTATATAAAAATAAATACCCAAAACGATCATGTTTAATACCCAAGAGTATGCAGTACTTCGTGTTGAATGATATTTTTAAGTTACTCTGCACCCTACTATTTACATCGTTCATAGAAAATTTTCTCTAACTCAACATCAGAATATATCATCATGCTTCTATCACATTCAATCAATATCTTATTCATCTGTTATGCAATCCCATTGAACTGAGGTATTCTTTGAGGAATCTTCTCCATTTTAATTCCACTTTCAGTACAAATTGTTTTGAACTTAACACCAATATCCTCTCCGCTGTTGTTTGACCTCAAACTCTTGATTTTTAGACATGTTTCATTATCTACTAAAGCTTTCCACCTCCTTAAATATTAAATATATTGATTTATTTTTCAAAAAATATGCCCATACCTTTCTCGTCAAATCATCAACGAAGTTAGCAACATAAGATTGGCTTCAAGAGATGAGACTAGTGCAAGTTCCAACACATCAATATGAACTAGCTGTAATTTCTCCCATCTTTAAAATTCTATCAATATTAAAAAAATTGACCCTCTTCTGTTTACCAAAAATGTAGTCCTCACATAGACCAATATCAATTGATTTTAGCTAGCCCTGATAGTTTACCACTTGAAAAAAAACATCTTCATTCATTTCTTACTCATATTCTAAGCATGTGATGCCAAAAACTCAAACAATTCTTTGTGTTAAACAATAAAAATAGCATTTTTGTGCCATGGCCTCGTTTGGTTGCGGTAGTAGGGCTTAGGATTGGACTATTTCACTAATAGTCCCATATATGGATGTGTTTGGCAACCATTTGGAGAGAGTTAAGAAACCTCCACAACTAACTTAATGCCTCTTATGGGCGACTATCCTAAACCCATAGGAGGGGTGGGTTGATTAGTCCCAAGACTATTTTGATCATTTTTATATATAAAAAAATTTAATCGCACTAAAATTATGTCAAATCAAACGATGTATTATTTATCTGTAGGTTATCTTATTTAAAGGAAAACTGAATCACATGAAACTAAGATGGTACATACGAATCGAATCAAACGTGGTGCGAGGCAAAGATCATACAATAAAAAAACTGTACTATGTCGTTCCGTCTGGACGAACGGGAAAACTGTTCGAACGGAATCCGTACGAGAAGAACAAACATGAACTCTGAACCCCGAAACGGAAATCAGGTATACCTACAAGGCATAATAGGGATTATACATGCTCGATCCTACTGATTTGATCTCGTTTCTATTCTTAAACTTGAATCCAAAGATCAACACGGTAATCAATCAGTAATCTTTCTCCATTCAGATCTTCTGTTGTATTCCCAATCGCCGAAAAGCACGAACTAAGTATGGGCTTAGATACTACGTGCTGCCAATCTTGTCTGGCTACCTCTCTTTTTCTTGATTCTCACGAATACGTGAAAACCCTAAAAGACTGAATGTGATTCTCATCTGGCGATCAGGGTTATAACGACATATAAATAGACTATAGTAGGAATCTGTGAAATAAATAAGACATGGGTTTCTAATGTAATTATGAAATCATGTCTCAACCCAGAAATAATTTCATAAAAACATAAATTATAATTCATTCCACTAAAGAATTATAATTGCACTCCCAGCCTTATTCTCAAATCAATTATTTGAACTCATATTATTAAATGCTTATTTATTCTCCACACGGTAAGATTACAGATATCCACTAATTAAATTAAATTACTGACAATTATATTTAATCGGCTTCTTCAAAAATTTCTTAAGCTCTTCCGCTTAACTTATTTGACTTCCGGCTTATGAAATCCACCTGCAGGGTTTGGCTCGGTCAAAACTTATAAACTTCATCAAGGGGATATCATCAATCCCAACTATTCGGGACGTAGATTCCATTAATAATTAATATTCACCATATAATTAATATCACTATTCCCATACAAGATCGCACCCTCTAATGAATCAAAACAGCGAATATTAAATATATATAAATAATAATTATTTCAGAATTAAAAGCATAATCACTCATAATAATCATGGAATGCAAATTAATTTATATAGTCAGTATAAAATTAATTACCCTAACGTGGTCATGTTTAATACACACAAAGTGTACTAGCACAACGAGTCGGAAGAATAGACGACGTTATTATCTATTCTTCGTAACCATGACAGGTTTACTAAAATTTTATACTACAGTCGTACCGATAGTTTATCCAATTTCATCTAAACTGTAAACCAAAACTTATATTCTACAAAAAAATTTAATTTGGTCTTCTGTGTGTAAACTGAACTCTACACACCAGATTAAATACTATGTAGAATAAAAAAATATTCATGCACAACATTAAATAAATAATAAAATGCATACATTACTCATAAAGATTTTTGTTAAAATGGAAAAATAGTTTTTATTATTAAATAAAAATAATACCAAAAATTCAAATATAATTTTTAGTATACAATTCTAACACTATTGTTAATCAAACATCATTCGGTACAAAAAAATACTACACTAATAATCCAGGCAATAATACCCTAGGCACTAATAATCCCAATACACTAATTATCCCATGAAAATAGTCATTCAACTAAACAAGCTCCATATTTTTTTCTCAGAGCAATATTAAGGGCTCTCTTAGTAATCTTCCACATCCCACCAATGAAGTTTACCACATAGCCTTCATTATCAGTTGCCCCACAGAAATCAAGTTTCTTTTCAACCTTAATTTTAATATCCCCTTTATATACAATCTTCAAAGGTTCATCAGCACCAAAATAACTTTTTCAAAATCATTACAAACATATTTTTCATCATTTTCCAATGTGAAGTAGAATGGAATGATGCACCTGAATCTAATATCCAAGACTCTATAGGTATGTCAATGCTGTGAATCAAATTATCATGGATTTCCTTTGCAACTGTAGCATTCACAGAGTTTTGAGCATTCTTTATCCATTTTATATGCCTTATAATCTTTCTTGATATGTCACTTATTCACGTAATTCTAACAAGTGACACCCCTTTCGACTTGCTTCTCCTTTTAGATTTTGACCTTCCACGATCAGAGTGCCCCTTCCCGTTGTTCTTCCCCTAGTCTTAATACACAAAGAAGATCCTGAAGTTTGACCCAATTCCTTCCTCCAAATTTCTTTGCTCAAGAAAAAAATGATAGAAGAATCAACGCCTTTATCTTCTTATCAAACTCAATTGACAAGGAGCTTAATTGAGTTATTAGCGTGTTGAAGTCATTCAAGTAATCTACAGCTAATCCACTTCTTCTATCTTCAGATTGAACAATCATTGAATCAGATAAATCTTATTGACTGGAATATACTTTTCATATATATTGGCTGTAGAGACCTAGACCTGCTTTAATTATTTTAATTAAATAATAGTGTGATTATTAACACATGTCATATATATATCCTATTTGTAATTCTTTTGGGTATATGGCTTGTGGACTTGGTGATTTTTAACGAGTTTTGTTGGATCCATTTTTGTGCGTAGAGACCTGAGAAATTAATTCGGGGTTACTTTTAAAATTTTTGATAATTTTTCAAGAGGGTAAATTTTAATCAATTAATGTGGAATATATATA
>JAULJZ010138043.1:0-10693 GCA_032270985.1 Heliamphora pulchella | reverse complement strand
TATAAAAGGGATTTTAGCACTAGAAAGCCTAAGACATATAGAGAATGAGACACAATGTGAGGATACTTCAGAAAGGCTCAATTTGAGGCTAGAGAGTATAAAGAGAGGTTTAGATACACTAGAGTGGAGCTCAAATTTTGAGATCATAAAATGTAGAGCTAGTTCTTATAATCCTTATTGTCAAATAGTGACGACGTGGTGGTAAGTGGAGTTACTACTACCACATAGATGAAATCTTATAACGACGACTCAGATCTCTAGTATATACAGCTTGATCAGAGGGGGTGGAGCATCCATACCTATGAAAGTGGTGTACGACAAGGTGGTCACTAGATCTTTAAGATGGTTCAAAAATTCGATCCAAAGTAGAGATTGTTGGGGTTGTGTCTAGTATTTCTGGGGAGTTCAATCCAGGGGAGTTCGCTCAAGCAGACCATGGACCGCTCGAGCATTCTGTGGCAGAAATACGTTTTATTAGCGGCTACGATTGCATCTGTCCTGTGGTTTGATCTAGTTTTGAGTCTATATAAAAGGAATTTAAGGATCAGAAACCCTAAAACACTTAGAGAGTGAAACACAATATAAGGATACACCAGAGAGATTCTGGGTGAGGCTAGAGAGTGTAAAGAGAGGCTCAAATACACTAGAGTAAGGCTCAAATTTAGAGATCATAGAGTGTAGAGTTAGTTCTTGTAATTTATATTTTCAAATAGTGGATTATTCATTCTTATTCTCCCATGGGGGTAGGCAGTTAACCGAACCATATATATCTTGTGTTCTTCTTTGATGTTCTTGTTTCATCTTTATTTACTTTGTGTGGATTGAAATCCACATTTTTTTTTCGTTACGTTAGAGGATTTGTGCTTTAAAATCCCAACAGATACAAAGATTGCGCATATTTTTTCATACCATGATAGTAGATGATATATATACATCATTATATTATTATAGTATATTTATTTATAGTGGAGTGAGATGAGAGTTGAAGAATCATTTTTTGTCATTAAATAAGAAGAAAAAATAATCTGAAGAGAGAATAAACAATCTTAGGAAGGGAGATCAGATAATTAATTTAACAGACATTGGACTCCTAATTCTCCACAAGGGGAATAATAGTTCAATTTGGTGTTTTAAATGTTGGATAAACATGTTGGAAATAGTGAATCAATTGGCCATTATTTTAGAATTGATTTATGAATTCAATTGGCAATTTAATTGGCCATTAAATTGGCAATAGAATTCCAAAAATCAATACCATTCATTGGCAATTGATTTTTCTTTTCAATTCTGTTGTAACTCTCTATGAGAAAAAGGTTTATATATATGTCTCCTTTGGTATTCTGCAAACGGATGAGGCACAGAACAGAGAGAATAAGTGAGTGAGTCCAGAATACAAGAGGAGAAAAAGAGAGAGAGACCAGATTACAATTGTCTGTTGTGAGATAGAGAAAGAAAAACGAGGTATGTTCGTATAGCCGATCTTTGGTGATGTTCCAACATTCGGGTCAACTGTTTTATCTTGGGAGAGTGACACCAGTGGAGAAACCTACAACCCCCTTGGTAGGTGGTGAATCATTCTTAAAAAAACTGCGTTTGCAGGACTCAATTTGCATATTTTGTTCATGTTATTTTGACAATTTTGTTTTCTGTAAATTATATTTATTGTAATATTTAAAAGTTAATAAATATGTATTTTCTAGACCTTCAAGTATATTTTATGGCGTGATATTTCTCTCAACAAAACAAACTGAGACAAACTTTAAAATTATGGATCCCATGTGTTTTCTAATTTAGTCTATTCTCTCTTAGTTATTATTTCAAATATGGCCACAGTTGGTTAAACACAACGCATGGAGTTAATGGGGTACTTCGCACGAGAAAAATGGAGATACAATGGCAGGGAAGCAAACCATTGTGCGAATTGTAAAATTTGGTACATCAGTTTGTGTTTGGATTAGTTTTTTTTTTAATTTTTTGATTTTTTAGTTTTTTTGATATAAAAAATAAATGTAAAAAGATGTAAAAAAAGACAACTTAATCCATACTAATCTAATTCAAAACTCAAAACATAGCTTAAGGGTACTTGTTAAGCTTAAATTTTAATTTTTAAACTTTAGTTCAGCAAAATATTAAGTATATTTAAGCAAATGTGCTTATAATTTTTTAATTATAACTTAATTTTAAATCAATAAATACAAATTTTACTATTTTATACAATAAGCATATAATTTTAATATATATTTACAAAAAAAAAGTTATAATCACATATTTCAACTATAACCTATAAATTTATGATGTACATGTTGTCAATTTTTCCGCTAATCAAAATTGATACATGGGTGATGTTTGGAAGTTAATGTGATGGTAGTTTTTAGCTTATAACAATAAATTATTATTATTTTTAATTCTTATAATTTTTATTATAAGTTATAATTATTTTTATTTTTATAAATAACTAATTTCAACGACAAGTAAAGATTTTTTTCAAACACTCTCAACTTTTACTATAAATTAGTAACTATTATTTTTTGAGCTATAAAACATAATCAATTAGGTTCGGTAATGCTAAACACTACCATTGTTGAGTAATGCCTTGTTTGGGATGTTTAAAAAATTTAATTTTTAAAATTTTAACTTTTTTCGAAAAAAGGGGAAAAATTAGAATGTTCTGGAAAAAAATTTTAGGGTAGCTTTTTTCGGTTATTTTTTTTTTGTTAAAATATCTAATATATTCTTATTTTTTACTTTTAAATTGTAGTATTTAAGATATTAAGACATTTTTTTTATATTATTGAGAGTAGAGTTTACTTTTTAATTAATATTATTACAATTATTTTAATAAAAAAAATTAAATGTGTTTAAAATCTATGTTATCATATAAAGGCAACATGTCACTTGGGTGTGAATACCAAATTGAAATAGTCACACTTTTATCATTCATAAATTACCCTCTAAAAATTATATTTTTATTATTACTTTCTGTTAGTATAGCCACTTATCCAATAACTATAAAAGGATTAAAGTAAGAAAATTACATATAACTGTATCAATTTTTCTCCACACTCCTCCTCTCTTTTAAATTTTATTTTTACATATTGTATTTAATTATTTCTAATTTAATATTTTTTTATAATAAATTAAATATTGCACACATATCGAGCAATCTGACACCGCTTGCTATATTTTGATATTTTTAGCTTCATTTCTTGTTATGCTACAAAATAACAACATGCCTCTCATAAACCAAGTGTCAAATTTTACAGAATAAACTATAAATAATTTAAATGACAGTTTATCTCAAATTTGTCAAATAAAAAAACGAATTTAGACTAAGGCCAAAAATTCCTAACAATTTCCTCATTTGGCAATTTGTAACAAAACCCATCAAGCCAAATTATGCAACAAGGCAACAAAACTAACAAACTAAGCATACAAATGGCACAAAAAAACTTCTTAACTAAAAAAGACTCTCTCTCACTAAGAACTACCCCTCACATAGAACTAAAAAAAAAAATTGACACTAAAGAAATTTAACACCTTCTTCTTAATTATATCTATCTCCCATTTTTGTCATAAATTGACAAACAAATATAATAAAAACAAAACAAATATTTTTTAGTAGGGAACAATATTAAAGAATAAATATTAGACCCACACATATTTTCATTTACTTAAAACTATAAAATCTATTCAAATTGATCAAAACCACACACATAATTCAAAATAAACTATATTTATATATGAAAGAGTATAATCAGAGTAGCTTCTATATGAACCAGTGTGCGTGTAACTTGAAATATTTCTAGACTCTAAAATCAAATCCTATATGGGATCTATATGGCTAAGTCACGTTTATTTCTTTTTCTTTCTTTGTTTCTTTTTCTTTTCCTTTTCTTTTTTTTTTTTTATGCTTTCATTGGCGTCTTTCACATTAGTACAAACGAAAAAGTAAAGTTTGCATAGGTAGTCATTTTCTCAAGTCAAATATATAGAAACAAAAGGAGGAGTGAGTTTAAATATTAAGTTCTAGTGGGTTGTCACTATGTGTTCATTCTGTAAAAAACCTAGAAAAATAAAAGATAAGAAAGACCCATAGATAAATTTGATCCCAAATTTAGAGGATTTCTGCATCATTAATGTTCAAGTGGTATACAGAATAGACTTATCGTTGAAAACGTTATGTTCACTATGAACTAGATTACTCACAAAATCAATGTGATTTTTAATCTCAAAACCTAAACTATAGGATTTCAGCTAAATAAAAAAATACACAAATAAGGTACTCAATTCTTAATAAAGTTTTCAATTTTTTTAATTTTTATTTTAAGGACTCCAAAAAAACAAAGAAAAAAAATTCAAACAAACAAACCAAAAAAAATAATACCTAAAAAAATTAGGGACTACAACTAGCTAAAAAACTATCTAGATCACTCTTATCAAAACTTTCTTAATTTTCATAGGCACAGGTTCTGGAATAGAAGTCTAAATTTTTCTAGGTTGATGTGCTATTTCAAATTTGAACATATTTTAATCAAATAACCTAGTGTAGTGAGGTCTAATGTGTCACTTTTTACCACAATGATGACAGATACAGACAAGAAAAGTATTCCTATCTAAATGTATGCTTGGGACATATATGACCAACAGTAGTACCACAATGATGACAGACCGGGATAAATTTAGCTGTTCTTACCTCACCATGTAAAATGGTGAATTTACCCGTCTGATATCCTCACTTTCTATTGATTTTTGTTGAAGTACCAGTAGGTTTTCTTTTTGAGCTCATTTCAGTGGCTGTTTTTACTTTCACAAACCTTGGCACGGTCTTAGTTTGAGTTGGTTGACCGACTTTTTTTTTTGTCGACTTGCTTGAAGAAGCACTTACAAAACCTAATTCACACCTATTCGTCACAGTCTTTTGCACCCCAAGCATATCATCCAAAATCTTGGTGCCTGCATTCAATTTCTTATAAGTAGATTGAGTATTTAATAGATCTTTTTCAAATTTAATTAATTTTAATTCAAGATCAGTTTTTAACTCAACATAAGCATGCAACTCTTTTTCAAGAAATTCGATTCTGGTTTGTCTTGACACAATTCAGACAAGTCATTTCTTTTTTTTTCACATTTTGTAAATTTTTCACATTAAATTTTTCTGTCTGATTTTAATTTCACAACCAGTTCTTGAACTTCAGTTAGCTTAAGTTTGACACTTTCTTTTTTTTTTTCACACAGTTTAAATTTATTAACCAATTTGCAGTTTTGTTTGGTCAACACATAACTCTTATGATAAAACTTATCATAAACTTGTTGCAGAGATTCACTATCCTTAGCGTCACAAACCTTTTCATCCTCTTTCTTTTCATTATTGGAATTATTTATAAAATTTTTATTTTTAGACTCAATTCCTTCTGAACAGAAGCAATAAATGCAACAAAAGCAACAATAGTACCATTCTCATTAGGATTATACTCGTCTTCATCATTCATCTCGGATTCACTCTCATCATCCCAAGTGACTGTGAAACACTTCTATTTCTTTATAAGAAAATTCGGGCATTCTTTAACCATATGTCCATATCCTTTGCATTAATAGTATTAAATTTTAGAAATTTGACTTTTCGACCATTTTTAATAAAATTGGACATATTTTTGACTTTATGTTTACTGTGCTTCTTTTTTGATTTTTCCTCGTGACTAGACTTTTTAGTTTCTAAAAACTTTTTGAGTTTATTCATAAAAATAGGCATCATTTCAGGGTTTAAATTATCATCTGAGTTACTTGCAGAACCTTGAGTGAAGAAAATACTAAATTTTTTAAAACCTTTTTGTTTTGAAAATTTAGCTTATAGGTTTGCAGGTTTTTAACTAGATTTTCAACATAAATAGAATCAATATTCTTACTATCTTCTATTGCTGTGATTTTTGGTTGAGAATGTTCAGATAAAGATCTAGGAATTTAACGAACGATTTTAAAAGTAAATTTTTTTTCATCAAGATTAAAAAAGGCATTCACAATATTACTTAATTTTGCATAAAAATTTTCAAGACTTTCATCGTCTTTCATACGCAGTATTTCAAAATTAGTTGTGAGATGTTGAAATTTTGAGATTTTTATGGTATCAGTCCATTCGTAAGTGATTTGAAGAATATCCTATACTTCTTTAGTCAAGTCACACGTACTAATTCTACGAAACTCATCTTGTGTGATTCTACTAAAGATAGCATTTATAACTTTGCTTTTCCAACTTGCTTTCTCAAAATTAACTCTGTCCCATTTAGCCACGGGCTTAAGGACGGTAACGCCATCAACAATACTGGTGGGAGGTTTGTAACCCTCAATAACAGAAAGTCATACTCTTTCGTCAATAGATTTTAAAAAGACTCTCATCCTAATTTTCCAAAAAGGGAAATTATAGCTGTCAAGAAAAGGTGATTTACCGGTTGAAGCGCCTTCTCTAAGAAAATTCATTTATTGCAAATCAGTTAATGGATCACACAAAAAAATTTTTTTTTTTATTTGTGTGACTTGCTTTGATACCAATTGAAAAATTCTGTTTACCGACTGATTTGCACTAATTAATTTTCTTAAATAAGCTCAACGCTACAAAAAGCTTAAATTAATCAATCACACAAGCAAAAAATAAAAACAACCACAATCACACACGAGATGGCAATTTTAACGTGAAAAACCCTAAACCGAGTAAAAATCATGAGATCCTACCAGGTCTAGGAAATCAAACACTATAAAATCGTTGGTTACAAGAGAATCTTACAAATCGACGTTGTACCCACAACCAAATGTTTGAAAGCTTACTTTTATCGAATCCACGTACACCAACTCTTGTGATTGACTGCCGTTGGAACCCACCACCGGACTTCAATGCTGACGGACACCTCCATCTGGCTTCACCACTTGAGAATCCTCTCAAGCGACTGCACGAATCCAAACTGATTGTTGAAACTTTGATTGACTTGATGATTGGGTTGAATGAGCGGAAGCTAAAGAATCATCAAGATATAAAACTAGCTTACGAGTATGTAGACTAACTTGCGAGTATAATGAATAATCTCAAAAGCTTGTGGCGGCTAGGTCTTCATAAAAAATAAAATAAGGAGGATACTAACAAAGAAACCCTAGTTGCCTATTTATAAGAGCCTGCCAAAACCCTCGCTACTGCTGCACTTTAAAACCTGTCTCGTCGAGGACCGCTCGATCGGTCTAATCACCACTCGAGCAGTGAAGTCTGTACTGCAGTAATTTTGTTGCAAAATATAAGATACTGAGAGGTGTAATGGACCGCTCGAGCGGTCTATCGGGCGGTCTGACTCCGCAAGCTATTTTTTTATGTTTTTTGCTCGTTTTGCGTGGCCTTACAATATTAAAACCAAAATTCGAACAGGACAAGTGCTAAAATATCAATGAATTAAATAAATAATTTGAATAAACATTTGTAACAGATTTGCCAAATTAAAAATGAATTAGACCAAAACCAAAATCCGTAATAACCTTAATTTTTGGTGAACCACATAAAATTGTGTCTTATGTGTGTGATTGTGTGTTGAAAAAAATGAATTTTAAATAATTAGAACATGATTTTTAGCTAACTTTTGAGCTAAATATTTTTAGATTGAATTAATCTTTTTGATAATTTCAAGTTCTAATTTGTTTATTTGCATGAGTAGAGTAATCATAGATTTTGTAGCATTCAAAACTATTAATGGATGAATGAAAAATTGACTCAAAAAATGAGCTATTGTAGTTGGCGAAATTTTGGTTACTAGCTCCCATCCCACATTGGTTGGGAGAGGGTTGGGAGAGTGGCTTATATAAGTCAAGTGTGGTCTAAGGGGTGTGCCCCTTAGGGGTACTAAGTTTTGTGGACGGGGGAGGATCTACTAAACGGTGGATTCAACCCAAACCCTCCACACGTGCCGCCACCTGTTTGACCAACTAGTCGGTTGAGCAAAGTCGAGGGTCAACCCTTATCTTTTTGCGAAAAATTTATTTAATAAATTTTTTGAATTTAAATTATTTAAATTTTAAAATTAAAGTTACCATTTTACCGACTCCGAACCATTGGAGTCTGACCGTTACGGTTCGCGCCGTTGGGCGGTCCAATTGTCAGGCCAAACTAGTGTCGTGTCGATTCGGTTTAAACCGAACCGTCAGCAGCAGCGCCTATTTAAAGACTGCTGCAAATCCGATTTATTCATTCATTGAGCAATTGTCTTCCACACCGAAACTTTACTGCATTTTCTTCTCATTTCATATTGAGTTCTCGAGAAAGTTCAAGCACAGTAGTGTTTGTTGGGTGTACAAATCACAGTGCTTCCTCTGCACACGGAGATTGTTTTATCTTTGATGCAGACGTCCATTAGACCGCAAGCACTGAGGCGAGGGGCATAATCTGTCTTAAGGACACAATGTCGAACATTGGACTCAATCTCAATCTGTTCTTTATCTGTTCTGTAAGCCGATTCCATTTTTTGTTCTACTTTTTAAAATCACTACACTGTTCGACTCTATTTTTAATAAAAACCAGTATATTGTTCTTCCTTTTTGTTTTCTTTTGAGTTTTTGTCTCTGTTCTGTTCCCATATTTATTTAATTCAATATTGTTTTTCCTTCTATTTCTGAATACAAAAAACTATTTTACAAAATCAGTGTTCCGTTTTAGGTTTATAAAATAATGTTTTGGTTTACGTTTATATAAACAGTGTTCTATTTTTTCCCTGCTTGCAATAAAAATGATTTTGTTCATAACAAATAGTTTATCGGTATAATTTAATTTTCCATTTGCTGTTTGTTTTTTACTGTATAAACAAAACAGTTTTCAATCTCTTTGTTTCTATTTCTTCAAAAAAAAAAAAAATATATATATATATATATTATGTTGTATTCTTAAAACAGATTCAAATTATTCTGTTTCAGATTTGCTGAAATAATTTTTAAATTTCAATTTGCCGTAATTTAGTTTACTGCATATTGTTGTTGATTCGGTTTTAGTAAACCGACAAATTGTTATAATTCCAAATATTTTGACTAACATTGTGCTTGTTTCTTGTTGATTGTTTTTCATTAACTTTAATTTCTATCATAACAAATTGTATATAGAAAGTTTCAAACTTGAGGAAATAAACCCTCAAGTTAATTTCAACTATTAACCATCAAGCCAACTCCTCAGTGTCGTTAATAGAACTTACCATTTTCCCAGTGATTGAGGTTTCGTAACTAGTTCATCATGTCAATAGTTAAAACCTTAATTTTCCCTTACCCAACGCCACGGGCCTCCAATGTAATAATAATAATAAAAAATCACTACAAACAGATACAATATATATATATATATATATATTCTTTTAGTATGTGTGCATGCCAAGTTCGGGGTGGTTGTGTCCACATTCTTGAGGTATTAGCGGTAGCGCACGGTGAATATATTATTTATATAAAAAATTAAATTGAACGAATATCGATTAATAACTACGTAATTAATTAGATGAATTTATCTATATGTTATTTATTAAAATCATACTTGCATGTCATCTATTTAATTGTTAGGCAAATATAATTTGCTTACATAACAAGCGATGATCGATGTTTGCTAACTTATATTTTTGCACAAATAATTTTTTTATTAATAAATATTATAAAATAAATAATTTAAATCATAAAAGCAAGTGTACAAAAGCATTGCACCAACCCCAGAATTGAGGCAAGTTGGTAAGTTCTCTGAAGAAAATGAGGTGGCATGGCATGGCATGGCATGGCATGGGCTGATGATAACTACGTCCTCATAGTTATTAGTATGCGCAGCATTAATATATATATAAAATTGTAAATACAGTGACAGAAGGTTAGGATCCATTGGATCTCCTTTTTCTATAAATTTCTCAATTCCCACTTGTCTTCAGCTACTTAATAATATAAACTTGGTGGAAGGTGGCCGTGTCCTCCGACTTCAACCCTTGTATCCCGACTCGAACGCTTGGACCTAGGGGCCTTGACCCCTGGGACCTAGAACCTTGGACGCCCGACCCTCGAACCCCCAACTTTGGATCCCTATAGGCTCCTAGACCCCAACCCCCTGAACCCCTGACCTGGTCTCCGACCCCCAACCCTCACCCCTGACTAGAGACCTTGGACCCGGGGCCCCAAGCTCTCTACTCCCTACCCTTGGCCCATGGGCCCTTAGACCTCTGGACCTCTAGTGCGCGCACGGACCCCCGAACGCCTAACCCCCACTCGACCCGAAACTCCAGACCCTGGGTCCCCGAACCCTTGAATCCCCAATCTTGATCCTTACACCTTGACCCTCGACCTCACCGAAAACTTTGGACCCCGAACCTTGGATCTTCAGACTCCGGATCACCAGATTCTTGGACTCCTGAATCCTCTACCTTAACCCAAAAAGCCCAAACCCCGGGCCCTAGGCCCCTAACCCGTTGCCCCTGAATCCCCAACCTCGTACCCCAAACTCCAGAACCCTCGGATCCTTGAACCTCTAAACCCCCAATCCTCGATCCCTGATCTTGACCCCTCAACACACACCCCCAACCCCCGACCCCAACTACCGACCACTAATCCTTGACCCCCCTTCCCTCGACCCCCAAACCCTTGTCCCCCAATCCTTGACCCCCCTTCCCTCGACCCCCAAACCCTTGTCCCCCAATCCTTGACCCCCCTTCCGACC
>JAULJZ010138032.1:0-10693 GCA_032270985.1 Heliamphora pulchella | reverse complement strand
ATTAACTACTACACTATTTTTTTTTTTGGTAATTTAGTTCATAGTGGATAGAACGATTTCAGAGATGAGTTTATTCTATACACTACTTAAACATTGATAGATACATGGAACTTTCGCACTTGAGATTATATTTTTTAATGGGTTTCTTTTATTTGGAATTATATTTTTTAATGGGTTTCTTTTATCTTTCAATTGTCTAAAGATTTTACAAAATTGCCACATAGTGGTGACCCACTTGATCTTATTTTCACTCCCTCCTTCTTTTGGTTTTGTATGTTTGGTTTGAGATCATGACTACTTACACGGATCTTGTCTTTTCATACGTACTAGTGTGCAGTCACCTTGAAATTTGTGCCAAAATTTACTTAGAAAATAGTTACCTATGCGAACTTTATTTTTTTGTTCGTATTAGTATGAAAGTCGCCTATGAAAGCATTAAAAAAACAGAGAGAAATTTACAGTCTTTAGTTGACGGGGAGTAGATTTATGAAGTGAATTAGGTCAAAGTTGGTTTGGCTTTGTGACAACCATGATTTCTGATAAATAAATGTGACTCAACTATATATATCTCATTTAGGATTTGATCTTTGAGTCTGAAAATACTTCAAGTCACACACACACTGCTTCATATAGAATCTATTCTGATTGTGTTCATTCATATATGAATGTAGAGTATCTTGGATTCTGTGTGTGCTTTAATCACTTTGATTAGATTGTGTGGGTTTAAGTGAATGAAAATATGCCTGGATCTCGTACTTGTTCTTAATCTCGTTCTCTACTCAAAAAGATTTGTTTATTTATTTATTTTTTTAGTTTGTTTGTCAATTTGTGACAAAAAGGGAGAGATAATAGAGGGCTTTCAAGCTTGGATGTTTCGTTGAAGGCGAGTCGTACTTTTTTTTTGAGAGTTTAGTTTGAGAGGGAGTATTTTTTTGGTGTTCTTTATTCTATGTCGTGTCAATTTTTTTGTTGTTTTTGGTTACATTCTTGGATAATTTGAATTGTTGAGTTTTATCACAGAATTGCCAAATTAAGAGATTATTAGGAATTTTGCCCTCGGCAATATTCACTTTTTATTTGAAAAATCTATGACAAATGATTATTTATATTATTTATTTTATTCGTTGATATTTTGACACTTGTTCTTTTGGAGTTGTGGTTTGATATTGCAGCGCAGCGAAAAATGAGCAGAAAACGACGAAAAGCTATACACTGTGTCAGACCGCTCAATAGACCGATTGATCGGTCCATTTAGTGGTCATCAACAGCTCTCGGTTTCATATCTTTGCAACAATCTACTGCGAATTTATTGAGACCGATCAATTGGTCGTGTGCGCGTGGACCAAAATTTAAGGTGCTGCAGTTAGGGTTTAGCAGTTTATTATAAATAGGTAGCCAGGGATTCTTGTTATGTGGTGCCTCCTTGTAATATTATGAAAACCTAGCTGTCATAGAGTTTTTTGATATTATTCTATCATACTCACAAGCTAGTCTACATACTCGCAAGGTAATCTATAACTTGATGATTATTTAGCTTATACTCATTTAAGCCAATCATCAAGTCAATTAAATTTTCAACGATCTGATCGTGTTCGTGGAGTCACTTGAGAGGATTCTCAAGTGTTGAAATCTGGTGGAGGAGTCCTTCAGCATTGAAGTCTGGTGGTGGGTTCCAGCGCGCGGTCAAGCACATGAGTTGGTGCTCGTGGATTCGACAAGAGTAAACTTTCAAACATTTGGTTGTGGGTACAACATCGGTTTGTAAGATTATCTTGTAACCAACGATATTATAGTGTTTGATTTCCTACACCCGGAGTGGTCTCATGGTTTTTACCCGATTTAGGATTTTTCATGTAAAAATTATCGTCTCATGTGTGATTATGTTGGTTTATTTTCTGTTTTGGTGATTGATTGATTTAAATTTATTTGCAACATTAAGTTTATTTAATAAAATTAATTAGTGCAAATCAATCTACAAACAGAATTTTTCAATAATAAAAAAATCCACACGAAGAAAAACCAAATCTCCATGCAAAAAAAATCACAAATCTCTATGCAGAGAGTCATTATCAAAATATGTTAAAAAAAAAGTTTTAAAATAATAGATAAAACTGATTACATTACTCTCACAAAGTCGTCATTTCTTCTACATCGAGCAAAAATAGTATTATAGTCTCTATCCAATTCTCATAAAAAGACTTACTCAATAAAGAAAGTGATCATATATGTAGCCTCAGTTTTGACATTATTTGATGTCGACTTATTTATACCAATCTAATTGACATCTAGATCTGAAAGTATTATACAAGAAGAACAAAATGGTAGAGAACAAGTGATTAAAGAAAAAACAAAAAATAACAAAATTAAAATAAAATACAAATCACACATAAAATATAGCAAAAAGGGAATAAAAAAAAGATGCAGAGATGAGATGAAAAAAACAAGAGAGAAGAGAAGAGAAGAGAAGAGAAGAGAAGAGAGAGTAGAAGGCAAATTTGAAAAAAAAAAAAGAAAGAAAATTAAAGGAGATTATTGTCACTTTCTTCTTCACTTGTCAAAAAAAACTCTATAAGTTACGCAAGAGAGAGATGAGAGCGACCCCCACTAGAAAACTTGTTCATTGATAAGTTGGCATAAATATTGTTTGGCTTCGTACGGTAGTTACAATATATTTTAGATTTGACCACAAATATATGGGCGGGTCCTCGGCGTAAGTTGGTAAGATGGCGACATAAAACCCTCGAATTTGTTTAATAAGAAATTAGGCTCTAATCTAGATAAAGTCTTATTATTAAGTTTAAAAATATTTTTTTTGACTTAACCTTAATTAAATGAAAGGGCCCTAATTATTTTGATTTTAATTTTATTAAAATCTACATAAAATTAATCCTTTAAATACTTAAAATAAAATTATTTTATTAGTAGATAACTCAAATTAGATTTAGTCGTCCTTCAAAAAATATTTATTAAGAGAAATAAAAAAGTTTGTAAAAATGCTAAATTACTTAAACAATTAGATTGTTCTTTTCCAAATTTAAGAATTATTTATAGAATATTGTTGAATAAAATGTGAAAAGAATAAATCTTAAGTGATATTATTTAATGAAGTTATTTTATTTTTTATATATTTATAACATTAAATTATTTAGTTTTTTAAAAATTATATGACTTGTAGCTTTTTCTTCTACTTTTTCTTAACAAAAAACTTGCTGAATTAATGTATAAAAAAATCTTGAAGTTGACTTTAGTTTTTAAAAAATTTCGTCCATAAATATATATGAGGGCCATATTTTAAAAATATGCCTAGAACCCCAAAAAATTTAGTGCCGGCCCCATATAAAATTTGGTTACTAAGCTCTTCTGTTAGTTTTCTATAAAATAATATTAGCAGTTGTCTATGCATAGCATATGCGATTTTTTTCTTAAGAAAATGATTTATAACTCAAACTATATTTACTTTTTATTTTTTATTTAATTCTATAAATGATTAAAAGATAAACATATGTTACTTTCTCTTTTTCAAATCTTATATTCTTACAAATTTAGAAAATATTTAACATAAAAACATTTTTAATCATGAAAATTATAATTATATAAAAATGACTTTTTATTCAAGATACTTAAAAAGTGTCAGAAAGTATTAATTTAAATTTTATAATTCTCAATTTTTAAAAAGTAAGAAATAAACATGAAACAAAATTAGTACCATGCATGTTCAATCGCATCTAATTGGAAAATTTAAATTTTTTTAGATGATAAGATAAAAATAGAATATCAACTATATTATGTAGCATTTATCTTATTTAAAAACTTAAAAAACTTTAAATAAAATTTTTATTATAAATCATAATTAGTGTTTATAATGATCATCTAAAAATAGAATATCAACTTATTATCTATATCTTAGTTGCTTATATCTTATTTAAAAACTTGGAAAACTTTTAATAAAATCTTTATTCTAATCATTATTATTGATGCTAATTTACCTCATTCCTGCTTCAGTTATGTAAGCCCTTTCCTATTTTTTTCACCTCGATATTAAAGTCGTAAAAACATAATTTTCTTTAGTACTAGGTTTTACATGTATTTAGTTTTTCTTGAGTTAATTATACCAAGGTCTTATTTTATGAACTTGTTTTAGGATTAGTCCTATTTATTTTTTAACTATTTCAAAAGATTCTATTTTTAAAAGTTATTAATGACATAAACAATTTTTGCCCATTTTTCATAAAAGTGCATTGAGTAATTAAAATAAGTGATAAATACACCCTTGGTGATATATGACATTAATTTTTAGTTTTGTGTTTCGAATTTTAAAATTGCATAAATTTTGTTATGTATATTCATTTTAAAAGAAAATTATGTTTTTAGAACTTACTTGTCGTAAACTATAAAACAAGATCCATATTGTATATAAAAGTTTTAAACAATAAAAAATTATCATTTGTTTTAAAAAAAATCTCCTAAATCAAACCAAACTAAACTAAGAATTTGTTTCAATCAATTAGAGTCGACTACGTGAATTCTTTTACGTCATTCTACTCTGTTAAGAACTATATTTTTAGTTAATTTTAGTATATTCATATTTTTTCTTAATACGGCATCCCATGGCAATTTAGGTATACTCCTCCTCCTACTGTTTTTAATTATTCATGATTTTGTCGTTTTTTTCTAAATACTGCATCAACTAGTTTACGTTGCATGTGTTCAAACTATCTTAATCTATTTTCTCTGAACTTGTCCTCAATTGGTACAACCCCTACCATTCTATGAATTTTTTTTATTTTTAATTTTATCTTTTTTAATCTTACCACACTTCTGCCTTAAAAAGAAATCTATTGAAAATAAAAAAATTAGCAATATTGACTTAGAAATGAGAAAGTACAAAATTTATTATTTTTTTAAAAAAATATGAACTTTCACAAATAATATTTGAAATTTGAAATCATTGTATTGCAATATAAATTTATGTTGTTAAAAGTGAAAAATAGTGTGCAACGTAAAAATATTTTGTAAATAATAAAAAAATTAGCATTCAAAAAATAGTAAATTCTCATTTTTACATGTAAAAAATTAATGAGAATATTTTTATTTTCTACGTACGTTATCATTAGAAAATTTGCAACAGAGAAGAGATAACATTGTTAAATAATGTTTTACATTAATTAGGAAAAGAGGGTCTTATGAAAAGTCAAAAAATAAATAGGACTTATTTACAAAAATAGTATTCAAAATAGAATCTCTCACTAAATCTCCCTATATACAATAAGGTAAAAATACAAAACATTATACTTATTTTCTTATTTTTACTTATATTTATATATATTTTTTATTTTTACGTTTCTTATCACTCATGAAGCGTTCTTCTTGACATACTTATATTATTTTTCACTTTCATTAATATCTTTACTGTAAAAGTTCCTAAATTACCTTCACGATGACCCCTATCTTGCGCCTACTATTTTTTTTAATTTTCTTCATTACACTTTGCCTTGTTTCCGTCTTGCTAAGATATGGGGTGGAGATAGGACATTACAAATTCACCCCCATTCACTTGCCATCTCTAATTCTAATTTAGCAATTAGTTACTAAAAATGTTACACCATTAATATTTACAATTTATTATATTTAAAATAAATCCATATTTTGTGATTTAATTATAAATTAAGGTTTTGTATCTATTATATATTATCAAAACACGTTATATAATATTAAATATATATATAGTTTTTATAAAATTAAAATTTTTAAAAATTTGTTTGTCAAAATCTCTCCAGTAAGATACATATTGAATATGAAATTATATAAAAAAATTATGAGAAATTTTAAACTTCTCGATTCTCGAATTCAAGAAATTTTTGTTACTATAAAACTTCTAAAATTATTTTTTTTCTAGCAATAAAATTATATTAAAAATCAGACATTAAAAATAATAGAATATAAAAATAATACAAAGTATAAAAATATGGTGCCTACCAAAATGAAAGGCGTATTGAAAATTGTCTTAAAGTCGATATTTTTTCTTACGTGAAGATTCAAACGGAATGTATTAGGTCTATGATACAATCTATATACTCACATACCTTTCTCGTCCAGTTTTCTCGTCCACTAAAAAGATATGAACGAGTCACGAATCGAGTTACCCATAAAATCAGACAAATAAAAGATACAATATTCAAAAATCTCTCATTAAAAATATTTATTCTCTTTTTTTTTTAATCTCATAACACACACATCTATCACATTTTTTTTATCTCATAACACACACATATTAGTTCTTTAAAATTTGTAGGTATTTATAGGATATAATATAATATAATTAATACTAATAAAAATATTTTATTTATATGGCCATTATGGTATTGAATAGGTTAATAACAATTAAATAATGGCAAATAAATATAATAAATACATTGCTAATAACGGCGTATTTAAACTTTGTAATGGACAACCATACATTTTTTTTAAAGTGACCATAAGTTTTATTTTAAAACTCTAATAAATTAAATAATATTTAAATTTTTAATATTTTATTTTTATTAAAATCCTCCACTGTGAAATTGTTAAAATTTTCTTTGTCATGTATTGTATTTAGCATTGAATATGTTTGGATGATTGTTTTTTTTAATGGTTATATTCGATGTTGAATGACGTTTGGATAAATTTCTTATTATTTTAGATACATTGACGAATAAATATTATTGTTTATATGCACAAATTACAGGCTACACGTCATATAATTCAGAGATTGGCAAAAAAATTATTAGGCAAATTAAAAATATTTTTTAAAGAATATTATTATCTTTGGCGATCAAACTTTTTTGTCACCAAATATCATAGTGAAGACTTTTTAGTGACCAATGATTTGGCCACCAAATATGTAATTGATAACTTTTGGTGACCAAACTTTTTGTCACCACATATCATAGTGAAGAGTTTTTAGTGACTAATGGTTTGGTTACCAAATATGATAATTGGAAACTTTTGGTCACCAAACTTTGGTATGCAAAAGGGTTGTCATGAATTATCGGCGACCAAACAATTTAGACACCAAAGGTCCAAAATATCTTTTATACTTTTGGCGACTAATGTATTTAGTCGCCACAAGTTGTAAAATGGCCACCAATAATCCTTCGGTGACTACTACATGTAGTTGCCGAAGGATACATTGCAACCAATAAGTTGGTCTCTAAAAGACGATATTAGATGACAAAATAATATTTCATCGCCAAACAGATTGGTTGCTAAAAGATGGCATTTGGTGACAAAATAATATTTGGTCACCCAATGTATTGGTCGCTAAAAGACGAGATTCGGTGACAAAATGACATTTGGTAGCCAAAACCCTTAGACAACTAACTTTTGTTGACAAGCATGGCGACCAAAAATTTTGGTCGCCAAATGATTTTCGAGACCAAATTTGAACTTTTGGCAACTAACATTTTAGCCAGTAAAAGTGTAATTTCTTGTAGTGTTGTAATAGGTGCATGTGTCTTTCGAACTTAAACCTACTTACAATTAATAATCTCCTTCTAAATGATCACAGTGAACTTAATCTTAAACTAGATCATTTGAGTTATGTATAGTTCAACATGTCACATACACAGTGTTGCTGTTGAACACCATTTTGCAAGTTAGTGCTATTAATAGCCATACACTAGTATCATGATTTTTATGGCGACCTCCACTTAGGTGAATTTTTCAAGGGTACAGTGATAGAATGTACCTAGCAAGAGATTGTTCACCTTGGATTCATTAAGGATTATATCCATTCTAACCAGTCAATCTACAACACAACTGACACTGGGATGATTAAGAGAATCTATTTGTTTCATTTTTAAAAAAAAATATACTAAAAATAAATCACGCAATATAGATTGTTTTATCCATTAAACATTTTTCATAGGATCTCCAATCATAGAGGTTGGGTTGCCTCTCTAAGTGACTTCTTGTTGGGCTTAGCTCCACCACCTCAACAAATAAGAATCTAACCTCAACGCTAGTCGAGAGATAATAGCTTCCCGAGTAAGTAAATGCTTCAATATATATATATGTGTGTGTGTGTGTGTGTGTGTTTCAAACTTGAACCTACTTACAATTAATAGTCTCCTTCTAAATAATCATAGTGAACTAAATCTTAAACTATATCATTTGAGTCATGTATAGTTCAACATGTCACATACACAGTATTGGTGTTGAACACCAGTTTGCAAGTTAGTGCTATTAATGGCCATGCACTAGTATCATGATTCTTATGGCGACTCTTATTTAAGTGAATTTTTCAAGGGTACAGTGATAGAATGTACCTTGCAAGAGATTGTTCACACTGGGTTTATTAAGGATTATATCAATTCTAACCAGTCTATCTACAATACAACTGCCATTGGGATGGTTAAGAGAATCTATTTGTTTCATTTTTTAAAAAAATATGTTAAAAATAAATCACGCAATATAGATTGTTTTATCCATTAAACCTTTTTCATGAGATCTCCAATCATAGAGGTTGGGTTACCTCTCTAAGTGACTTCTTGTTGAGCTTAGCTCCACTACCTCAACAAATAAGAATCTAACCTCAATGCTAGTTGAGAGATAATAGCTCCCTGAATAAGTAATGCTTCAATATATATATATGATCAGCAATAAGCATTCATCTCATTGAGCATCAATTAAGGTTTTTTTTGCATCGCACGCCATATTTTTTTGAAGGGTCCATATATCTTCTTTTTTCTTTTATGAGAATTCATCAATTATTTACTCACGTGACCCATCAAGTAAATATGGTCTTTTTTTATTGAATCAAGGCAACATATAATTCAGATCTATCATGCAAATTTGATCAACTCATTTATTGAAGGTAACAATAATCAAAAGCACCATAATATCGAACTACTATATTTTGGTCCCTCGATTAAATTTGATCCGGCAATCGAAATAATTTTTTTTATAGTTGTCAAAAGACTTACCATTAGGAACTACATTTTATGGTCAGTAGTCTTATTGACTTACTAGAAACCTTTTTGTTCTCAGGTGGTTAGTAGTCTTATTAACCTATGAGGAACCTCATTTTCTTCAGGAGCCACAATTTCGATCATAAGCCTTTATTAACCTATGAGGAACCTCATTTTCTTCAGGAGCCACAATTTCGATCATAAGCCTTTTTTATTCATGGGCCACATTTTTCTCGAGCCATTATTCTCTTTGATAAAATTAGTATTGTTGGAGGCAAAACTATCAAGATCCATTGCTTAGAATATGATTTAAGCAAAAAATAAAATAAAATAACTGGACGGGCAAACACGAAAATCAGGTCCAGATTAAAATTTTTTAATGTCAAATGATCAAAATAAAATCCAGTATATACTCTCAAAGTTAGATTAGAGTTGTAACTTACGAAATTTTGTGGGATTGATTTCGATTGCTGCAACAACTTTTAGTCTAGAATTTTTCGCGGTTGTAGACATCAAGTTGAAGCTCTAGATTCAAGTCTTTTACTGTATTCCTGAATGCAAAAGGCATGACGTAGTGTGAGTTATGATCCTCGTGTTCTTCAAAACCCTGACTAGCCAACTGTAAGATTCGTGAAAACTCTAACTGTAGAGATTAATTGTGTGGGTTAGGGTTTACAGAACTTCATATATATAGATTTACAGCAGGAACTTGTTGAACAAATATGATTTAGGCTCCTAATATAATTATAAAAATCCACTTCAACCTAGAAGCAATTTCATAAAAATATTAATTATAATTTATTCCACTAAAGATTTATAATTGCACTATTAGCCATATTCTCAAAATCGAATATTCGAGTTCCTGTTATTAAATACTTATTTATTTTTCCCACGTTAAAATTCTCAATACCTGCCGATTAAATTAAATTAGAAAACTTTTCACCCAAATCCTACTTTTATAAGTTACTTATAGATAGGTTCCATTCCAAATTTTGTTTTCAACGCAGTTCTATTCCCAAATAAGATTCCCACTTTACCCCTGCTTCTCAATTGCTTCTTATTAGGCTACAGCAAAATGGTAATATTCCCATTCTAACTTTTTTATCATAAAGATTCCACATTGGGCGACGTCACTCGCCACCGCCGACCGATCAACCGCCGCCGTCCCAGTGCGCCACCACCTCCAGCGACCCCACCGGCGCTGTCATTGGCCATCGCCGTCTCACATCTGACACTCTCCGTCCCTCTCTCTGTCTCTCTCTCTCGTTTCCATCAGCATAAGAGGATATGAAGTTGAGAGACGCTAGACATTCTACTGCATATTCAATTGGAACTCAGATCTAATGAACAAGTAAGAAAAATATGCAGATCGAAGAGAGATACAATAAATAAATAGATTCGGCCATAGATCCCATAAAACTAGCTTCATCTTTAACATCGAAAGAACCAAAATCCCTCTTTTTCATCTCGGATTTTTTTCACGCATGCATTGGAGCATGTCTGATGCTGTAGAGCACACAAACTCAACGGCAATCAAATCTGAGACGGCAGTGCCGATCGATGTAAAAACAAATTCAAAAAAGATTTGTGAATATTTCTATGTATATTGTGTTGTTTATTTTTATTATAGGTTATTTTGTAAACGGTTAAACCGTTAGATTATCCAAAAAATAGGAGAAACTCTACCAAATTTTTTTAAAAAAACTTAATACTTAGAATATTTTTTAAAAAATTATTGAAATTCT
>JAULJZ010138021.1:0-10693 GCA_032270985.1 Heliamphora pulchella | reverse complement strand
AGAGTTCAAAATAAAAAAGGTTTTCAAATCACAAGTATCCGAAGTGATCATGGTAGAGAATTTGAAAACAAAGACTTTGAAAAGCTTTGTGATGAAAATAGTATTAATCATAACTTCTCAACTCCTAGAACCCCTCAACAAAGTGGAGTTGTTGAGAGAAAAAATAGGACATTGGAAGAAATGGCTAGAATCATGCTCTGTGAAAATAATCTACCACGATACTTTTGGGCCGAGGCTGTCAACACAGCTTGTTTTATCATAAACAGAACTATGATAAGAGCTTCTCTCAAGAAAACCCCATATGATCTATGGAATGGAAGAAAACCAAACATCAGTTATTTTCGCGCCTTTGGATGCAAATATTTTGTTTTAAATAATAACAAAAAACTTTTGGCAAGTTCGATGCAAAATCTAATGAAGTTATTTTTCTAGGATATTCTATATCTAGTAAAGATATAGAGTTTTCAACAAAAGAATCCTAATTGTTGAAGAATCTATACATGTTGTTTTTGATGAAGCTAATCTTGATTCTTTAAAAGATTTTTGTGAAGATAACCTTTTAGATTTAGAAAAAAGTGTTGAAGATATCTTCATCAAAGATAAGAAAAAGTCAAATCAAGAGGAAGCTCCAAATTCACAATATAATGCAGTCCAACAGATTACAGAATCTGAAAATGCAAAAAATTTTGATTTGCCAAAAGAGTGGAGGTATGCTCATGGTCACCCGAAAGATCTAATCATTGTTGATCTATCTCAAGGTATCAAAACTCGCTCTTCTCTACATAATATTTGTGGTAATTTAGCATTCCTTTATCAAACTGAACCAAAACATTTTGAGGAAGTCGAAAACGATGAATTTTGAATCTTGGCTATGCAAGAAGAGCTAAACCAATTTAAAAGAAACAAAGTTTGGACTTTAGTCCCATGACCTCAAGAACACTCCATTATTGGTACAAAATGGGTTTTTAAAAATAAAATGAATGAAAATGGAGTAGTTCTTAGGAACAAAGCTCGATTGGTAGCCTAATGTTACAATCAAGAAGAATGCATCGATTTTGATGAGTCTTTTGCTCATGTTGCTAGGCTTAAAGCCATTAGGATGTTGTTTACTTTTGCATGCTTTAAAAAATTCAAACTCTATCAAATGGATGTCAAGAGTGCCTTTTTAAATGGTTTTATCTCGGAGGAAATTGATGTGAAACAACCTTCTGGCTTGAAAAATCTAAATTTTTTAATCTATGTTTTTAAACTTACCAAGGCTCTTTATGGTTTAAATCAAGCACCAAGAGCTTGGTATGAAAGGCTTAGCAAATTCTTGATTGAAAATGAGTTTTTTAGAGAAAAAATTGACACAACACTTTTTATCAAGTCACAAGAAAGTGACATGCTAGTTGTACAAATTTATGTAGATGATATAATTTTTGGTGCAACTAACGAATCTCTTTGTAAGGACTTTGCTAAGTGTATGCTGGGAGAATTCGAAATGAGCATGATGGGAGAGCTTAACACTTAATTTATTACATCTCATTTATTGTAATCAAGGGTGAGTCACCCTTTAACTTTTGAGTGATTGAGTGAAATTCATTAAAGAAGAGTTCAAGAGAGATTAGAAGAAAACATGGACTTGTTTTCATAGGATCTTCTTGAAGCTCTACAGGCTTGTGAATGTGTCTGTAAATATTTAAATAGTTCATGGGGAATCTTGAAACTTGAAAAGGCTTGGAATACGCTCGGAAGTATTCTGGATAGTGAAAATATTCAAGGGAGATCTTGAGGAGTGGACGTAGGCTAGGATAAAGCCGAACCACTATAAATCATTGGTGTTGGATTCTATTTCTCTATCCCCCATCTTTTAATATTTGCATTGATTATATTTTTGCATATCTTGCTTTATTGCAATATTAAAAGATTTCTGAAAAAATTTTTAAATTGCTATTTTTTAAAGACCCAATTCACCCTCCCTCTTGGGTTGCCTAGATCTAACAGTCTTCATTTTTTTCTATTTTGACTCATTATACTAGTATACTTTGTGTGTATTGAATAAGACTGCATTGGTGTAATTAATTTCGTACTGACTATATAAATTAATTTATATTCAATGGTTATTATGAGTGCTTATACTTTTAATTCCAAAATAATTATTATACACGTATATTTAATATTTGTTATTTTGATTTATTAGAGGCCGTGTAATTTTTTACGGGCCAATAATCCCGGTGAGTTGAATAACGACCTTAGTTAAATGATAGATATTAATTACTGACGAAATTCACGTATCGTGATCGGGATTGATGATACTCTATTGCGGAAGCCTATAAATTTTGATCGTGCTAAACCCTACAGGTAGATTTTATAATCCGGCATGCCAAATAAGTTAAGCTAGAAGTCTTAAGCAATTATTAAAGAGGTCGATTAAATATATTTGTCAGTTATTTAATTTAATCGATGGGTATCCGTAATCTTAACATGGAAGAGAATAAGCATTTAATAATAAAAAGGTCGAATAATTCGATTTTGAGAATAAAACTTGGAGTGCAATTATAATTTTTTAGTGAAATGAATTATAATTTATATTTTTATGAAATTACTTTTGGGTTGAACTAAAATTTGATAATTGCATTAGGAGCTCACGTCTTATTTACTTTATAGGTTCCAGCTGTAACCTATAAAAATGCAGTTATAAACCATGGCCACCATGATTTAGTCAATTTATCTTCAAGACTAGGGTTTTCTTGTTTTGAAAATATAAATCTAGTCAATCAGGGTTTGAAGAACACGAAGAATAAAGCCTACACTATAATTGTGTTCTTGGTATTCAAGAATACAACAGAAGGCTTGATTGAAGAATAGACTGCCAGTCAAAAAATACGGCAGTTTATAGATTAAAATTTGTTGCAGAAAACGAAATCAAACAAGACAGGGTTTATATTTATAGATTAAAGTTTGTAAGTACGATTCTGTTCTAACTTTGAAAGTCATACCAGGTTTATATTTATTATTGTTCGATATCAAAAAGTTTTAATTTGGAGCTTGTTTTGGCGCCCATCCAGATTTTTAATTAACTGATTCATATGCATCATCTAAGGATCTTGGTTTTGGGGCCCAACATTCTAGTTGCTGCCTGAACCGTAGTCGTCGCCTTATGTGCCTTCTTGGACTCCTGGAATGAATGATTGTTTTTTCTGCCCCAAAGTTGCCTATTTATAGTGAGAGTTGTGCCCTAGAGTATTAATTCTCGCGTAGCTAAATTCCTGTGCTCAGTCTGGACGACAAGACTCTAGTCAAAATCGTCCGAACGCTTATCTGGATGAAGTATTACTGTCATCAATCGTTCGAACGCTCATCTGGACGAAACTTTCCAAAATGCCTTTTTTTTTGTGCTTTTACCCATGTTTTGACTCGTTTTAGCCCGTTCTACCACCTTCTTGCCTATTCTTATTCTAACACTGGAAGACTTATAAAATATATTATTTAACATAGAGTCGAGGGTTAACTAATGTAATTTGTAGGATATGAACGATGCATTTTAAGCATTGATCACACCTTCTAACTTACACTTTGCTTGTTATTGAGTAAAGCAAAAGAAAAGAACAAAAAATAAAATAAAAGACCACCTATACTCCTACATGTATTTTGAAAAGTTTAAATTAAAATTGTGAACTTTCTACCCTCGATAATTAATTTGCAGAATTTTTTAGTTACTTCTATCTCTACTAACAACTCCTCACAAACTTGGACTCACTTTGTGTGAGAACTTAGCTACTCACCTTGGTATCATTCTTTTTTTATCAGAACTACGTCTCGACTTCAATTTTCATTCCGTATCCACTCACAATTAAAACACTATGAAGCAGGTTTATATAGGTGCCTTAATGGTATGCGACAGAAGTTATGTTAAGCAAACCAAGAATATCCCGTATACTTAAAACACGAAAAATTCTGAAATCAAAGATGACTCTTAATTTCGTGGTTAGAATGCCAATTATTAAGAAAATGTAGATAATGCTTGATTTATCATTTCTTATCAATTATTTAAAAATATTAGACCATGTCATTCTCGGGATCAAATATGACTTTTTTTTTGGTTGTAGCGTTGTAAGAAAAATGTGTATTCGGGCTAGGGTTGAGCATTTATGATGTCTTGAAATAGGTCATTAGCTAAGTACCACCCATTTTTCTTTTTTCTTCATTATTTTGTATATTCACCACTCCTAATGCCAACTTCTCATTTGCACAATAGATGTTTCCATGTTTTCTCGTTTTGTCTTCTTTTTCTTTGCCTTTTTCTTTTTTTTGACCAAGCAAATAACATTTCCATCATTTGATTACGAACTTGTATTTTTCCAATGTAATTGCCTACCTGCTAACATGATTTTTTTTGGATATAATAGAGAAACAATAAAATGGCTCACATTTAAATGACTCAAACCGGGGAACTAAGGTTAAATGCATAACATAAAAAGATGAACAAGCTTAAAGATAGAAACATGGCAAATGATCCTTTCCCAAGTTTGACATAGTCTTTTGAATGGTCCAAATTTTCAAAAAATTTCAAATAAATTTAATGATGATTTTCTCAACAGTTAGCTAAAATGAATGAATGACGAGATTATTCAACAACAAATGCATGATTTCAAAAAATGTAATGAGAGTAGATGTGAAAATATCCCTCAGAAAAAGAATAAAGTCTCAAAGCTCTCTATGGGTTTAAGTCTCATCTTTTATTTTTCAAGTTATTCTCGCAATCAATATTCATTGTCATAAACACAAATTTGGCAGCTGAGTGTGTAATGCATAATTGCTGAGTGTACAAGTCCATGGTTCATTATCGATAAAAATTTTAGCAACCTAAAATCACTAGCCTTTGCTTATCCGGGGTATAAGATTCACAATTTAAAAATTAAACTTCTCAATATATATATATATATATATATATATATATATATATACAGTGAAATGCTATCCCCAACTTAAACTAGTCAATGTCCTTATTGGCTGAAAACAGATAAAGGAAGTAAAAAGAAAAGAATAGCAGATTTCACCTGATCGAAAAGTTGTGAAAAGCCCTTATCCTGCAAAATGTTAGTGTCGAGTATTCATGCAAAGAGATATTAAAGCAGTTAAATGAATGAATACCAACTAGTAACATACACAAACTAAGAAACAAAGTAACTTTTATTCATTAGAAGCCGAATAAGTACAAGATTGTGCCAAAGTGGCACACCAATGATATTACTTGTCAAAAAATTAAAACTAAACAAGAAAGAAAAATAAAATACACTAATACATTAGAAGGGTAGGGCTAGTGGTAGCCCTTGTGCAAGCATGAGAGCTTGGAGATTTCTCGAATCTCCCGGGTGTCTCGCTGTTGCTCTGCCATCTCTTTTTTAGACTAGATGGAGCTATGCTGCAATCTGACTCCCAGAGACTTGGCCCAATCATATAAGGCCAGATAGGCCGACTTAGTGAAGGTTCACGAGTGCTGAGTAGAAGAAGAGGTGTTGGCACTGTAGTGCGAGGGTTGTGATGGCTGAGGCCCAATTGGCTCCTCCTCATCACTTTCGTCGTTGAGGCCAACCTCCTCTACGGTTGCTTGGGGGACGATAGGTGGCCCGAATTCCAGGGTTCCTTAGGCCTTCGACTACTGCTCTTAGTATAAGTGAGTTGCGTGGTGTCAGCTCGTTCGGTCGTTGATATGACAAAGGGGTTGAGGTTTGAAGCTGCTGAGTGGCATAAAATGGGCACGATTTGATTGGTGTACGGCATGGGCTGTGTCGAGTGTGGGCTTGTCATAAATTTCTACGTCTTTTTGAACATGAGCGTCGAGATGGAGACTACAATGTTTGTTTGGAAGGCATAGAGGGCGATGATGAAGTTTCCATGGTTGCCGAAGAAGAGAAAAGAGGAAGAAGAGAAGAAGAGGAATGCTAGAGAGTCTTTGGAGAGGAGGAGAGCTAGAGAGCTATGAGAGATGAACAGTGACTTGGGTGGTGGGGGGTCCTATTTATAGAGGGGGAGAGGAGATGTGGGGGTTAGGGGGTTCATAAGTTAGAAACCCCGCGCACCTGGCTTTCAAATTTCTCTTCTATCTAGATGCTCGCCCGGATGTTTTTGCAACAGAATGCTTCTCGTTCGGACGCACGTTCGAACGCATTCGACTTAGTTAGAATGTGGTGAGTCACGAGGTCTAGTGCATTAATGGGGTGGTTGGTCGTAGACTGACCATTGCAGGTCTGTTTAAATTCAAATTTCGATCGAGATTTTCAAATTTTGAATTTGTCTGAATGCTCAAGTTTCGTCTAGACGCTTTGGTCATTTTTTATATATATAAAAAAGAAAACAAAAACAAATATGAGTTTCCTTCCAAAAAACTAAGTTTAACATTTTTAGTCGGACGTGAGGACATATCAGAGGTTTAGATATTCGAGATCCAATATGGCGATTGATTCAACAAGAGCATAAGCACAGATCCGTTAATTACATTAATTATTTCGAGAATAAGATAATAAGCACTCACAATAATCATAAGGTATTAATTATTTTATATAGTCAATATAAAAATAATTACCCTATGACGGTTTTGTTCAATATATAAAAAGTGTACTAGCACAATAAGTTGGAACTAAATAATTCTCTATAATCAACATAGATCTATTAAAACACTGGGTTATAATTCTATTGATGGTGTGTCCTATCCCACCGAAATAATAATAAAGATTATTGGTAAATTCTACGATGCCGCTCACTGCATAAAAAATTGCAATTTGTGAGTACCAAGTTAAATGCTCTAAAAGACTTGAGTCATACTATCCTAACACCAAGTAATTTTGCGAGAAATGAAACATGACATTTCATATATTTAGTTCTTCAATATTATGGTATATATTATTATTGTATATTATTTTTTTATATTTCAATTAAAATTGATGTAATTTACATGTAAATTTGCTTACGAGATAAATTTTAAAAAATAAATATTTTTATATTATTGCGCCCACATTGTGTTTGCCAAATCGCTAGTATATTATATTACTAGTATATAAGCATGCTAAACTTTGTGAGCATTAAATTATGGCTTACTCTTTCTTAGATTTTAATACCCTCTTGATTTTTGTGTATTAATTCTTATATTCAATAAAAGTATACAATATATTTAAAAAATAATAATAACAAAATAATAAAATGAGGGCTATATATATATATATATATATGTTTTTTAATAGAATTGAGAAAATTAAACTGCAAATTTTTTTTATAAGTTAGACTTTAATTAGATTTAAAATAAAATGTTTTATTAAACTAAACATTTTAAGTGTTTTTATGAGAAGGAATAAAATGAAATAAATTAACATTTTAAAAATCTGATTTATGTTTCTTAATAAAATGAGTATATATACTTAAATATATACATATATAATAATAATATTTATTTAATTAATTATAATAATTATAACTCATGTAACCGAAAAAGTATTAAAACCAATTAAAACTTATTTAATCTGAGCCATTAAAACTTCTTTTACCATTCACAACATATATATAAACGCATATTAGCTTAAGGTTAAAGAAGAGCCTCAAGAAAGTTTAGGATTAGGGTTAGGTGAGGAAGAGAAAGAAAAAAAGAGAAGAGGAAAAAAAAACTCTGTCCACGTCGACCACCACTGCTGGTGACCTTGTTGTTTCCCTTCACAGCTGTTCCGCCGTCGCCAGATTCTCTCCTCCCTTCTTTCTCTCTCTCGGTCTCTCTCTAACTCTCTGTTATCTCTCTCTCTCTCTCTCTCTATATATATATATATATATATTTATGTGTGTGTATTTGTCTTCCTCTTTCTCTCACAAATACACAATCACCGCACCACCATCGATACCTCTTTCATCGGACATCACCATCATCACCGCAAGTGGCGGTTGCACTGTGTGTGTTGAACAGTGTTTGTGTGGTGTTTCATTTTATGGGTGTTGTTGCGGAAGGGGAGCGTTTGGCGAATTGCAAATTATTTGTTGTTTTGATAATTAGTATTATAAATATTATATAGTAACGATAATATTGTTTTGATAATTAATAACGATAAATTATATATCAACATCAACAATTGAAACAATTGTCGTGGTAGCAATTTAGTATATAGAATACGTGCCAATTGTTTGCACTTAATTAGTGATTTATTTTTTATGTTATTATCATTTTAAAGTTTAGAGTTTTATTTCAAATTTTTCCAATCCAATAATCTTGGGACAAGTATGAAGTTTTCGAATATTTAATTGTCTCATTAATTACGTATAGCAGAACATATTTTGTCTACATTTATTTAGAACAAAATATCTTACCATTAATTATAAATTTTTTAAAAAAAGATTCTAAAAGCTCTCAAAGAAATGCCCAAGGTAAATTACGAATGTATTACCTTTTTTTTTGCTTTTTTTTTTCATATTACTCAATCATAATATTTATACGAATAACTTATTATTTTAACAAAATTAATTAATAGTGTCCAAAAATAATAATTATGCGTAGCACGGTCCACTTGACTAAGTGTATATATATATATATATATATAGTACGCTTTGAGCTTACCGAACCAAATTTGGGCTTTTTAGGGCCTCGTCCTGGATTATGGGCGTGGAAAAGTGCATATGGTTCAGCGTAAAGTTTGTAGTTGGTAGTCTGGGAGACATTTCGGGAATTAAATGTTGTGAAATTGTGAGGATCGACCGACCCAAGGCAAGACCATTTCAATTTCCAGCGTCGAAGTTTTCATTTTATCAACGGCAGCAATGGGCAAAGGGAGCAGCAGGGGGATGGGGATGGGGATGCAGAGGCTGAGGATAGGGCGGTGGGGAACAGTAGGAGCGGTGGTGGTGATAATTGGGGTACTGAGAGCAGTGGGCAAGCAGCGTGGCTGGGGATGGGGATTCGAATGGGACAAAGAGGCGGTGGTGCAGGGGCTGAGGGAGATGTCGGATCGGCTGGGGATGTGGGCCATCCCTGCCTACGTAGGGTTGCACACCCTCACACTTGCTCTCTGCCTCCCCTATGCGGTCTTCTTCGAGGCAGGGGCCTCTCTCCTCTTCGGATTCTTCCCCGCCCTGCTCTGTGTCTTCTCTGCCAAGATCCTCGGCGCATCCCTCTCTTTCTGGATCGGCAGGTATCTATCTCACTGTCTTACTATCTTCCTTCTCCATATTCTTTTTCTGGTTCACTTCATCTCATCATCATATTCTTTCATTTCCAAATTTTATAAAATATTCGGGGGAGAATGGCAGATAAACAATAGTCTTTGAAAAGGGAGAATGAACCCTTTATACAAGAGACAAAGGAGCCCGAAGGCTGGTACCACCAAAGGAGAGGTGGAGCCATTCCCTTTGAGCAACCTGAACGTACTGGCCACTGGTGGAGGCCTCTGATACCCAACATGGCAAGGGAGCACATGCTTTGTCCATTGTTGTGTCTTAGAGAACCGTATTCTTTAGAGTGGTTAGTGTACTTCTTGTTTTCTTTGTGTTAATGCCTCTCTCTCACTAAGGTTGGTCGATGGGTAAGCTATGCAATTCTAATGATCCCTCAGCTCTATCCGCTAAGCCACAATCCTTCAGAGGTCCTGAACGAGGTCTCTTAGGCCCTGCTCCCAGCCTAGGTCTTGTCATGAAATCTTATCCGTGGTTAAGTGTAAGTGGAGTTGTAAACTTTCGTGAAGAGTAGAAAGATTGTCTAGAGTCAACCCCTCTTGAGCAAGTGGAGTTAGGTGGGTCAGAGCTAACCCCTCATAAGCTAGTGGAGTTGGGTTGGATTGGAGCGAGCTCTTCTCGGGCAAACGGAGAGGAGTTAGCACGGAGGTGGATGGCCATACCCACAATGGCTTAGAATATTTTTTGTTAGGTCGACGTATATGTAATGGAAAATTTAAATCAAAGGTGTTTCCTAAAGTTTTCAAGTGCTGTGGATTCATCAGTATGGTAATAATGTTTAGATTCTGAATGGTTCGACGAGATTGAAAAGATTTGTCATAATTCGAGATTGATCATGAGCATAGTTCTAAATAATGGTCGTTACGTAACGGATCGGCCGTTACGTAACAGAATATTGGAAACCAATTTCGGTTACACAGTAGAAAAACGGTGGCGCAGAAAATCCCCAGCGTTACTTCTGTTACTCCCGTTACGTAACGGGTAACGGTAGTGTATGGGTTTGTAACGACCGTTACAGACGATACGGGGACCCGACACACCGACAACTAAGAGAGAAATGAGAACTCACTTTTTTCTTTTTTGTTTGTCCTCTTTGAAGCTTTCTGCTTTCCCGAACTGCTTTCCTCTTCCGAACTTCTCTTTCATCTTGCTCTTCGAATCGTCGACTTCAGTTTGGTTCTAGGGTTCAATTCCAAGCTTCCAGCGTCGATTTGGGTTGCCGATCGTGCCGTTGGAGTTTGATTTGTGATTTCGGTGTTGCCGAGGTTCGATTTGGGATTCGAGTGGTGTTCGCATGAGCTTCGTGCGTGTTCGAAGCTTGCGTGCTGTGTTCGAAGCTTGTGTGCTGAATAAGGCGTGGGAAGCTGCTGAAGTTGCTTTGGTTGTGGGCTGTTTGGCTTCGTGGTGTATGGCGAGCCAGTTCCTCATTACTTTTTTTTTTAATTTGTAAGTATTTTTATTATTTGAATTGGTATTTAAATTTTTATTATAATATTTATTTATATTT
>JAULJZ010138010.1:0-10694 GCA_032270985.1 Heliamphora pulchella | reverse complement strand
AATCAAAATAAATGAACTTTTTTCCCTATGATTTGACCTTAATGTTAAAAATGAACGTTGTAGAAAATATTTTTATCTAATTGGTGTTCAAAAATCAGAAATTAAATCCGTACCTAGGTACTTAAAAACACTATTGTAACTTTAAATTTGACAATTAAACGCTTACATAAATTTGACTAAGTGCTTGAGTGGCATGTTACTTTATGGAACTTGAACATATGGACCTTACTTGATTCATGTGAGTGATTGGTGTATGAAATTATCAATTTAATGGTTAGAAACCATGCCGATAGGTTAGATCCATAACACTTGAATGGTAAACTATGCTTCGTATAATTGTACTTTCTACTTTGGCAAGTTGTATCCTGTGTTATATCGTGTTTATATGTTATGTTATTATTAATTGTACACAAGAAGCATATTGCATATCATGAGCATTCCTACATTTGCATCTTAGGTTATCGGAGTCCTTTCCATACCTATCGTGGTGGGTTGGGTTATATTAAAATTATTCTTTTCTCAGCTCCTAGTCTAAGGCATCCCTAGTTGCCATTTTTGTAACTATTTTGAGATATATTCCCTCTAAGCACCTCAGGTGTGCCCCCGGTATTCAAAAAGAAAGATTTATTATTTATGAATACTATTGGGCACCACGGGTTCATCACTAGCACTCTAGTTTTGATACTTTAGACCTTAGGTTGATACTAAGTGAGCTTCCTAGTTTTTAATATGGTTAACCCTATAAAGTCCCATCACGGCAATACAATAAGTCCTTGAGCCGACAATAATATAAAGTCCATCACGGCGATGACAATAAGTCCCTGAGGCGGCAATAACATAAAGTCCCATCACGGCGATGACAATAAGTCCCTGAGGTGAGGTGGCAATAACATAAAATTCCATCATGGTATTGACAATAAGTTCCTGAGGCGACAATGACAACTAGTCCCATCATGACGATGACAATAAGTTCTTGAGGCGGCAATAATGATAATAAGTCCATACAAGTAATAGAAATAAGTCCTAAAGTGGAACTCCTATTTTTATTTCTGGATACAATTTGGGTTGGGCACTTGCATTGCATTCATTTGCATCATGCACCTGTATTTTTATATATGCTTGTCTGTCGCCTCAACAATTAAATTGTATTAGGTGTTATACGATATGCATTGTAGGATATTTTGTTGCGAGTTTGTTAGAAGATTTAGAAAATTTGCTTATGAGCTTTGGCTCATGGCATTCGTGCCACAAGTGAGTGTGATGAGTTTTTTGAGAAAGTCGCTCCCATAGAAGAAGACGGAATTAAAGAACAGAGTGAGTGGCAGGAGCCAATGGACCCCGACAATGCTAGCTGAAGAATTGAGTTTTTACCTTTTGCTCTTTTCGTTCAGTTTTCACGGTCGTATTGTAAATTTTTGTTAGATTTTTTGGTGAGACTGTAATCGTTAAGTACTTATAAACAGTTCAGAACTCATAATGATGTAATATTTATGAAATCTAAACATGAATGAATGGCTAGAATATCCTCCTTATCTATACTTATGTATGTCCCAACATGCCCGGAGGACAGGGCGTCACATAAACATTCAATATTGCACATTGATAATCCCCTCTTAATATTCCATTAAGTAGAACAAAGTTATGTCTTTGTCTTGCATGTTGAAAACTTTTGCCTCTTATATGGAGACTAATCTCCCCTTGAGGTCCCTTCTGAATTTCTAATACACATTGGTAGTCATCACTTCCACCCCATATTGATTTTAAGGTCTTAATGTTTAGGGCACTACATTTTGTCTCTTCTAGCAACACAAACTGAACACTTTTTGAGCAGGTCAGTTTAACCACCCTTCTTCTCCGAGGCTTTCCCAAGCCCCTCATATTCTATGTCAGAACTTTGATACCCATAAATTATACCGATACACCCCTTCTCTATGGGTATTCTTCAAGGATGGATCCTTGTAGTAAAATGGAATTCAAGCGCTAGGAAAAGATTGTTTGATAGGTTAGGAATCAGGTGATTGACATCCACGAATTCTATCTTACTTCGCAAACAATAGTAGAGGTTTGGTGATAACATAAAGTTTTGTGGCTTAAGATTCTAGAAGTTTTGTTTTAGTGATTTTTCCTAATTTATTTTGTCACTTGGTAATAATTTTTCCCCCTTTTAGGTTCATCTTCATTAGAGGAATCGACAAACTAAATTCTTTGGACAAATAATAATAATAAAAACTCACTAGAAATGAAAATAAGCAAACATATATATATATATATATATATATACATATATATCATTTTACGTGCTTGATTTAAGAAAATAAAAAACCATTGCATGCAACTTTTTATGATTCTCGACAAATCTTGTAAATACCATTTGAGCAATTTAAGTTTCACGACAAATTCATAGATCTTGCTCAAAGAGCAGGAAACTATACATCTAAAATAAGATTGTGTAATGTGTACAACTTATCCTCCTCAACCTCGCTCTAATCGGAATCGCAAGCCTTCATGCTGGATAGTGTTGCCTTGATTAGTGTCAACCTTCTTGCTGTTGAGAGAGAGTTTTTCTTCAAATTCTTCAACTTTTTTCTAAAATTCTCAATTACTGGTTCCCTTGTCTTCGTGCTTTTTGAAATAGCTCCTATTGGAGAACCCAAATACTTGAAGGGGATACAGCCAACCCTACATTTTAACTTTTCTACAATTGATTCTACAAAGTCACTTTCTAGCTACTCCTATTCCAGAGAGTATACTTTTATGGAAATTCCCCTTCAAGCTTGAGATATTTCAAAACACCTCATCACTCTTTTCATATTCTTGAGTTTTTCATCATCATTACTCTAGAAAAATATTATGTCATCTGCAAACTATAAATGAAATATTCTCAAACCCCTATCACCATCTTCCACCCCATTAATTGTATTATGGTGATAGTTTAGTCCTTCTACAACCAAATCAAATAAGAATGGTGATAAAGGATTCCCTTGCCTTATGCCCTTCTCCATCCCAAAATCTTTGGTGACTGGGTCATTTACCGAGATTGAAAGAGATGCTGTTGGCATGTATTCCTTAACCTAACTTATCCATTTCTCCCAAAAACCAAGGCCTCTCATCATGTTAGTGATGTAATCCCTATTGACACAGTCTTATTCCTTCTGAAAATCTACTTTGAAAATAAATCATTCCTTCTTCTTTTTCTTGCAATGATTTACAAGCTCATTAGCTATGACGATTCCATCTAGTATTTGCCTCCCATTGATAAAATCTATCTGTACTTTGTCCATAACTTCATGCATGATACATTTCATTCAATTTGGTAATGTTTTAGATAGGATTTTATAAATGGATCTCACTAAGTTGATGGATCTTTAATTATTCAGCCCTTGTGGGCTTTCTATTTTTGGGCTCAGGGCTGAGAATGAGGCATTGATACCCTTTAATAACTTACCATTAACGTGGAATTGCTTCATGAACCTCATCACCTTATCTTTGATCATCGACCATAATTTTTTTATGAATGTGAAATTGAATCCATCTGGGTCTAATGTTTCCTTGTTACCCCTACAACTAGCTATAGCTCTTAATATGTCTTCTTCAGAAAAGGTACTTCTAGTTGCTCCCTTTGCTTTGTTTTAATCTCTTGGTCAAATCTCCACTAATTGTTAGCCTATTCCGAAAGTCTTCTTTAAAGCGTCTGGTGAAGTGTTCCTAAATTTGGGCTTTAATATTTTCTAGTTACTCTATGATTCTTTCCCCTTTCTTGGTGTGTCCTGTATAACTCATCATACATCTCTTCTTAGCAATTGCATGAAAATAGAACGAATATTTTGATCTCCATCATTTAGCTAGTTGAATCTTGTTTTCCGTCATATCATTTCCTCCAAAGTATATTTTTCCCAGAGCCTTGTTTTTAGGTATTGTCTTTGCTTCTTCTCTTCCTCAAGTAGATGCCTTCCTTCATTTGTTAACTCAATCTTGTTGAGCTCTTCTAAGTCCTTCTTGATATGCTCTTTTATGTCACCTAGCACATTTTTGCTCAACTCTTTGATGGCATAATTATTACTTTGCATTTTCCTAAAAAGTACATAGCCTCCCCAACCTTTAAAAGAATATGTTCCCCATGCTTCCCTTACAATGGTGCATAAACTAGGTTACGTTAACCACGCATCAAAGAACCAAAAAGGCTTAGGTCCCCAATTTGGTGCTTTTATTTCCAACATCACTAGGTTATAGTCTGATGGGTGTCTAGGCAGCCTTGATTGGGTCCATCCAAACTTATTTAGACATTCAATTGTTACCAGGATCTGTCTAGTCTACTGTATGTTGCATCCTCTTGCATAGTTGCATGTTTGACCAAGTTAATTTTCTCCCCAACAAAGGAAAATCCATCATTTCTTTTTATCCACAAAGTCCTTGAAGTCCCTTATTCCTCTCGTTGTTCTCAGACCCCCTGATCTCTCTCCATCTTTTAGAACTTCATTAAAAGCACCTCATAGTATCAATGTGACATTAAATTTCTGTTTTAGGACAGAGTTCCATCCATAACTCCTTTCTTTCACTTTTTTCATTTGGCCCATAAACATTCACTATCACACACTGAAAATCCCCCCTCAAGGTTCCATTTAGTAGAATAAAGTTCTTATGTCTTTGTCTTACATCTTGAAACTTTTGCTTCCCATATAGAGACTAATCCCTTTTAATGCCCCTTGTAATTTTACTGACATGCATCGATACTCATGACTTCCACCATATTCTAATTTTAAGGTCTTAAAATCAGGGACGGACGCAAGATTTTAGTTTAGTAGGGACGAATTATTTTTAAAAGTTCTTAGACTAGCATGTATTAAATTTTCAAAAAAATCATGAAGGAGCAAACTTATATAATCATAAAATATTTTGAACTAATACTACTATAATAATGAGTTATTCAAAGTATCGGAGAGGCGGCCGCCCCCATCTGCCCCCCTTGGGCTCGTCTATGGCCATAATGTGTAAGACCCAATTTCGTTTTATTTTGCGATATATACATGTTTGATGTGTTTCTTTCGATACGGGTATATCCCCAATGAATGGTTTTTGCTTTATTGTCGTAGAACTGCATGTTATATGTGTTTTACATATGCGTTTTATGCTTGTTCGGGGTTTAGAAATACCGTTTTACAATTTTTTGATTCGTTGACTAGATAATGGCAATCAAGTCGATTGAAAGGGTGATTCCAGTCAACTGGATGCCCACTGTTGTGGTTCGGTCGACTGAGGTTGGGTACTCTGTTGACTGACTTGAGGCGGTGGGTGTTTTTGACTTTTCCAGTAGCATTTTATGTCCACTGGATGGCTGAATTTAGTCGACTGAATTCCTATACGGGGCTGAGGCTATAAATATCAAGCTTGGGTTAGATATTTTCAAAACCTTTCTTCCTAACTAACTTTTCTTTTCTCTCTAGCCCTTTCAGGGCCTGGGCTTAGTTTTTCTCGATCTGTTAGTAGATCTTTGTTATCCATGCCGCTTCGCTTTCATTTGGACAAAATCTCGTTTCGATGAAGTTTGTTCTTGCACATGAATCGAGGCATCGAGTTTTTAACTCACCGAGGTAGGATCCTTGATTATGTTGTCGTTAAAGGTGCTATGTGCAGTTATACATTTTTCTACCGGTTGAAAATACTTTAAATGTCGTATTTTATCTTTAAACCATGTTGTGTTGAATAAAAAGCATGTTTTGCGCTTTTTTATCTTGGTTTTTACATGTTATGGACATATGGATGTTCGTGGTTTTCAAAATGAGGTTTGAAAACGAGGTGATTTGTGAAAATCTGAAAATGGTATTTTTAGAGGTTTAAAGCTAACTTTTGGAGTTGAGCTTGGATTTAAATGTTTCATCAGGATATGAGATCATTTTTACGATTATGAGAACGATACGATGTTATGTATGAGGATATTTAATTCATGGCTATGTGCGTACTTTTATCTGTTGAATCATACAAAAAATTGCATATTTGGACATGTGAATGTCCTACAGTGAAAGACCGCTAAAAGTTGCATATTAGGGCAAGTATTTGTTCCACGGTATAAGACCGCAAAGAGCTGGATGATTGGGTTAGTAATATCCCACGATGAAAGACCATAAAAGAGTACAACATGCATATGACCTTGTGGTATATGCTTATTGTGTTGTTGGGCATTGTTAGATGTCCTGAGGGTTTTGGAGAAATAAAACCGTTTTGAAACTTTATGTTCTGTAATTGCCTATCCAGCTTTACTGCATCATAATCTATTTTTATTGGGTTTCAGTTCACAGTGTGGGACTTGTCAAACCTTTTTTAGATAAAGATGTTAATGATCACGAGGAGTAGATCTAGTTATGCCCGTGGTGGCGGGTGGCGGGTGGCGGAAGACTTTCTCTAATTTTCCTTTTGTATGCATGTTTCTAAAGGAGTGTTTTGTATGCCTTAGGGCGATATATTGTATGCATATTGGAACTGAATGTCTAATGTTTATGAGAGATAAATCTTGGGTTCTCTTTTTCTTTTAATTCCAAAAGCTGTATTTGATTGTTGAAAATCCTATTTTTATAAAACTGGTGTTTGGTGGACTTTTCACGTAACCTTGGGTTTTGGGGCGTGACATAATGTGTAGTGCACTACATTTTGTCTTTTCTAGCAACGTTAAGTGAACATTTTTTAGCAGATCAACCACCCTTATTTTCTAATGCTTTTCCAAGTCCCTCATATTCCATGTTAGAACTTTGATACCCATAAATTATACTGATACACCTTTTCTTTGTGGGTATTTCTCAAGGATGCATATGCCCCCTATGGTAAAATGGGATTCAATTGCTAGGAAAACAATGTTTGGTAGGTTAAGGATCAGGAGATTGATAGCCACGAATTCTATCTTACTTTGCAAACAATGGTAGTGGTGTGGTGATAACATGAAGTTTTGTGGCTTAAGATTCTAGAAGTTTTGTTGTTGTGATTTTTTGTAATTTTTTTATCGTTTCATAATAATTTTTCCCCCTTTTAAGTCCTTCGTTAGAGGAATCGACTAACTAAAATCTTTGGACAAATAATAATAAAAAAACTCGCTAGAAATGGAATAAGCAAAAACCAATTCTTCGTTAGGGATTGACCCGTGCCTATCCTACGGTGTGGGACCAAAAACCAATGCTCTCTGTCACACTTTTTTGTGAGACCAAAAACCTAAGTTTTTAATGATCAAATCCAAAAATGGTAAAAATGAAAAATGTAGCTAACCTATTAAACAAAATACTGAGCACAAATCATCCCAAAATGCCCTCAAATGGTACCCCGAAGGTTTTAAGCATTCTCTATTGAAAACCTATTATGCAGACCCTTTTCAGGCTGACTGAACCCCTTTTTATAAATTGGCCAAAATCACTAATTTTTTCAAATAACTAGCCCTATCACAAAATATGAAATTTGTAGGGGACACCTTAAACTAAATACTCACCAAAATATCAGACCTATAGACCTTGAATTGATGCCCCAAAATCATGGCCAACAGATGCCCAAATTCTACGTTTACCGCTGTAAAGTGCTGAACGGTTTTCACTTAATCAAAATAAATGAACTTTTTTCCCTATGATTTGACCTTAATGTTAAAAATGAACGTTGTAGAAAATATTTTTATCAAATTGGTGTTCAAAAATCAGAAATTAAATCCGTACCTAGGTACTTAAAAACACTATTATAACTTTAAATTTGACAATTAAACGCTTATATAAATTTGGCTAAGTGCTTGAGTGACATGTTACTTTATCGAACTTGAACATATGAACCTTATTTGATTCATGTGAGTGATTGGTGTATGAAATTAACAATTTAATGATTAGAAACCAAGCCGATAGGTTAGATCCATAACACTTGATTGGTAAACTATGCTTCGTATAATTGTACTTTCTGCTTTAACAAGTTGTATCCTGTGTTATATCGTGTTTATATGCTATGCTATTATTAATTATACACAAGAAGCATATTGCATATCATGAGCATTTCTACATTTGCATCTTTGGTTATCGGAGTCCTTTCCATATCTATCGTGGTGGGTTGGGTTATATTAAAATTATTCTTTTCTCGGCTCCTAGTTTAAAGCATCCCTAGTAGCCATTTTTATAACTATTTTGGGATATATTCCCTCTGAGCACCTCGGGTGTGTCCCCGGTATTCAAAAAGAAAGATTTGTTATTTATAAATACTATTGGGCACCATGGGTTCGTCACTAGCACTCTAGTTTTGGTAATTTAGACTTTGGGTTGATACTAAGCGAGCATTCTAATTTTTAATGTGGGTAACCCTATAAAGTCCCATCACGACAATGATAATAAGTCCCTGAGGCGATAATAATATAAAGTCCCATCACAACGATGACAATAAGTCCCTAAGGCAGCAATAACTTAAAGTGCCATCACGGCGATGACAACAAGTCCCTGAGGTGAGGCGGCAATAACATAAAGTTCTATCATGGCATTGACAATAAGTTCCTGAGGCGGCAATGACAACAGGTCCCATCACAACGATGACAATAAGTCCTTGAGGCGACAATAATGATAATAAGTTCAGACAAGTAATAGAAATAAGTCCTAAAGTGGAACTCCTATTTTTATTTCTGGATACAATTCGGGTTGGGTACTTGCATTGCATTCATTCGCATCACGCACCTGTATATTTGTTTTTATATATGCTTGCCTTGCCATAACTGTCTAATTTGTCTGTCTCCTCAACAATTAAATTGTATTAGGTGTTATACGATATGTATTGTAGGATATTTTGTTGTGAGTTTGTTAAAAAATTTGCTTATAAGCTTTGGCTCATGGCATTCGTTCCACAGGTGAATGTGATGAATTTTTTGAGAAAGTCGCCCCCACAAAAGAAGATGGAATTGAAGAACAGAGTGAGTGCCAGGAGCCAATGGACCCCGACAATGCTAGCTGTAGAATTGAGTTTTTACCTTTTGCTCTTTTTGTCCAGTTTTCACGGGCGTATTATAAATTTTTGTTAGATTTTTTGGTGAGGCTGTAATCATTAAGTACATATGAACAGTTCAGAACTCTTAATGATGTAATATTTATGATATCTAAATATGAATGAATTGCTAGAATATCTTCCTTATCTATACTTATGTATGTCCCAATATGCCCGGAAGACGGGGCGTCACATAAACATTCAATATGCTCTTTGTCTTGCATGTTGAAAACTTTTGCCTCTTATATGGAGACTAATCTCTCCCTGAGGTCCCTTCTAAATTTCTTATACACATTGGTAGTCATCACTTCCACCCCATATTGATTTTAAGGTCTTAATGTTTAGGGCACTACATTTTGTCTCTTCTAGCAACACAAAGTGAACATTTTTTGAGCCGTTTAACCACCCTTCTTTTTCGAGGCTTTCCCAAGCCCCTCATATTCCATGTCAGAACTTTGATACCCATAAATTATACCGATACACCCCTTCTCTATGGGTATTCCTCAAGGATGGATCCTTGTAGTAAAATGGGATTCAAGTGCCAGGAAAAGATTGTTTAATAGGTTAGGAATCAAGAGATTAACAGCCACGAATTCTATCTTACTTCGCAAACAATGGTAGAGGTTTGATGATAACATAAAGTTTTGTGGCTTAAGATTCTAGAAGTTTTGTTTTAGTGATTTTTTCTAATTTTTTTTATCACTTGATAATAATTTTTCCCTCTTTTAGGTTCATCTTCATTAGAGGAATCGACAAACTAAATTCTTTGGACAAATAATAATAATAAAAACGCACTAGAAATGAAAATAAGCAACCATATATATATAAAATTTTATGTGCTTGATTTAAGAAAATAAAAAACCATTGCATGCAACTTTTTATGATTCTCGACAAATTTGTAAATACCATTTGAGCAATTTAAGTTTCAGGAAAAATTCATAGATCTTGCTCAAATTTGTACAACTTATCCTCCTCAACCTCGCTCTAAAATAAGATTGTTGACCTGTATTCCTTAACCTAACTTATCCATTTCTCCCAAAAACCATGGCCTCTCATCATGTTAGTGATGTAATCCCTATTGGCACAGTCTTATTTCTTCTGAAAATCTACTTTGAAAATAAATCATTCCTTCTTCTTTTTCTTGCGATGATTTACAAGCTCATTAGCTATCACACACTAATAATTCCCCTCAAGGTTCCATTTAGTAGAATAAAGTTCTTATGTCTTTGTCTTACATCTTGAAACTTTTGCTTCCCATATGGAGAATAATCCCTTTTAAAGCCCCTTGTAAATTTGCTGACATGCACCGATACTCATCACTTCCACCCTATTCTAATTTTAAGGTCTTAAAATCAGGGACAAATGCAAGATTTTAGTTTAGTAAGGACAAATTATTTTTATAAGTTCTTAGAATAGCATGTATTAAATTTTAAAAAAAATCTTAAAGGAGCGAACTTATATAATCATAAAATATTTTGAACTAATACTACTATAATAATGAGTTTTTCAAAGTATCGGGGAGTAGGGATGGCAATGGGGCGGGGTGGGGCCGAGGATTAGTTCCCCTATCCCCGTACCCTATTTGATCGCGGCGGGGAGAAAAAAAAATATCAGGGAAGTAGCACGGAACGGGGCGAGAACAGGGATATTTCGGGTATAATTTTTTAGGTTTAAAAGAGTAATATAAATAAAAGTTATAAATAATATAATAAATAAAA
>JAULJZ010137999.1:0-10694 GCA_032270985.1 Heliamphora pulchella | reverse complement strand
AAAGTTAAAATTGCCTATTTGGTAAAAAAATAAAAAAGTTAAAAAAATTAAAAAGTCAAATCAAAATACAAACTCTAAAATTATTATATTCAAACTTCCACTACTTTTAAAAATATAATAATATCTCTTATTCATAATTTATTTACTACCATTATCAATTATATATTATTGTTAATATCAAATATATAGAATGGTAAAATTTTTCACTTTGAATAAAAAGCAAAAAAAGTTAACTTTTTATTCAAACAATTAATTTTTAAAAAAATTAGCTTAAAAGTCAAGTTATCAAACAACCTACTTTAAATTTAATTTAGTTTTAAAATTAAAAAATAAAAAAATAATACAAAAAAAATAAATTCTAAGCTAATTATTAATTGAGGCCTAATATTTAGGCACGATTCTAATATTAAAAATGTATTTGCACAAGAGTGAGAAAAAGTTAGAAACATAGAAATTAGAATAACTAGTCAATAGAATGATCGATTTTTGTGTACCGTTGGATTAGTGGTATTGATTGCCTATCACATTCTGCCATAAGTGGGGAATCTTGTGAATTAAATACAATCTTTTGATTAGACCTGTTTGGCTAAATTTTTTAAAAAATGTTTTTTTTGTTTTTTTTTTATTTTTCAACTAAATTTTTTTCCTCCAAATGTCTCAATGAAATAGACCGAGAAAGTAAAAAAAAAGTAGATTAAAAATAAAGAATGTTATTAAAAATAAAAATAAATAACATAAAATTTAATTTAATTATTTTTTTGTCTTTTTCGAATTTTGCTCTACCCATCTTTGGATGATTTAATCAGAAAAATGAAGGAAATCAGTTCAAAATTGACAAATGATAATGGTTGTTTTAGTCTCCCTTTGATATTCCTAATCTCTGAATATGTTTCGGATTCGATAAGAGAATAATTGAATAAAATACAATTATATAATTTAATTGGGTTGTGTTATCGAGGGTATTTGGTATTACTTAAATTTATAATTTATTGATTATAATTTGTAATAAAAGTTGTGAGTATTTAATAAATATATTAGCTTGCAGCTAAAATAAAAGATAAAGTAATTATAATTTGTAGTAGAAGTTTTAAGTGTTAAATAAATTATAATTTATTGCTAAAATCAATAGTAAAAAGTTAAAAATTAACTATAGAAGCCTGGTCAAACACCCCTATTGTATAAGAGAGAATTAGAAAACATCCAATAATATCCCATGTTTAGATGAATTCATTAAATACTTTATCCAATTTAATACACAGTTTAAAATGTGAAATGTAATAATGAATAAGAAATAAATTTTTCAAATTACACCTATTCTTATCTTATATTTATAAAATATTATTTTTTGGCTAGAAATAACTTAAGGTTATTTAAGTGAATTTGAAGTTTTATATGGTAGTTAATTTTTTTTTTTTGTAGTAAACTTATCTAGTATTCACGGTATAAAATTGATGTGAATAAATTTCATATTAATGTCACATTATTCATTGGATAAACTATATGTATTGGAAAAATACAAAATAAAAATTTCGCTCCAAAATTTTGTATAAGGCAAAATGTGCAGGTCCATTTTTCAATATTGTACAATATAATCCCCTCTTATCGAAGCCCAAACATAATACTCTAGAGCCATGTCTAATAGTTGGGGTAGGTTAAATAGGATTAACAAAGAGGTAGATTATTGTAATAATTAGTAATAATGTGAGATTAGTTATAAGAATGTAATATTTTTTTTATATTTGATTTAAGTGAATTAGATAATCGATTAGAAAAATTCATATTTAATTTAAGTAGGATTGAATAAGGTATAATATTATTATATTTATTAATTTCTAATATTATTTTTATACTTGAATCATTCACAGATAGACAGACCGAAAAGGGACTTCAAATTAGTCCAAAATAAGGACCCAAGTAATTCGATAGTATTAGTCTAAAATAAATTTAGATTATATAAGTTCGTCTACTTAAGATTTTTTCTAAAAACTTAATATATGTTCTTTAAAAACTTATAATAACATTTCGCTTCTTCTAAATTAAAATTCTGCGTCCGTCCCAGCATTCACATGTATAATTAAAGCCATGTCTAAAATTTTTTTTGGTATTAATTTTTGAAATGTTAATTTTATCCTAAGTTTTTCAAAAACTATTAACGTGGCCTAAGAAATGCTAACTTTATTGACGTTAATTTTTTGAAATGTTAATTTTTTAAAATTAACTAAACACATAATTTAAAAATTACCATAATATATAATTTTTGGAATAATGACTTATGATTTAACATAATTTTCGAAAATTAACATTCCAAAAGTTGGAATAATGACTTATGATTTGCCAGGTCACTTGTATGTTCAGTTAATTGTCAGTTGGTAACTTAATCGGATGGCTACCGGAGTAGCCGTTTGAAGCTACCGGTTAAAGCTACAGAATCTGCCATTTGACATTGTTTTAAGGACAGTTTGGTAATAACACACAAAAAGGCAATGGTAATAATGGTATTCACCTTTCAATCCAAAAAGACTGAATTAAAAATACCAAATCGAGGTGGGTATTACTAATACACCATTTTAGTGAAATTGATAATCCAATCAAACTATTAATCTGGTTTATTTTATAGTAACCAAATAAAAATTTATCGAGTCCACTAGATTGGTAATCCAATCTCGAGCTCTATAATGAGCATCAAACAAGGTCTAATGGTGTGATTAAATTGGCGGATTATGAAGGGTCGAATAGGACTAAAAAATATGTAAGCTCCACCCACATGTTTAGTTTTTGTCTCATTAAACTATTAATTCTGCGTTTGTATCGCGGATTTACGCGGAATTAAAACTAATAATTCGACGAACACTGAATTACTAATATCTTATTCATAATATTAATAATATCAGGCATCTTTTAATATTATTAGTATTAGATTTCAAATTATTTTTTCTCTTTATCTAACGGTTATAAATAATTCTATAAATTATATCTCACTCTTTATTTCACATTAACCAAACATGAATAAAATTTTTCACTACACAATCTCCTCGTATTAAAAAAAATATGTAGGCCCCACAGTATTATTCATTCTTTCTATCTTATTCAATCTCATCTGAAATACCAAACGAGCCCTAAGTGCTTTATATAACACTCTAACCCAATTAAAATAATAATATTTCTTAGAAAGCATGGTTGATTGATCGAAACGTAAAATTAGATTACATGTTTATTTTGTTTAAATACATCAAGCAGTGATATAATTATGTAATTTGTAAATAACTAATTTAACAAAAATGTCGAATATACAACATTTTAAAAAAACGTTTGTATTTATAACTTTCTCAGTACTAATTAGGCAATGAATGGTTGAATTTAGATTATTTGACTTTGGACATTTTTCGTTTTTAGTAAATTTTTTTATCATTTTGTTAAATTATTATACTTTTCAGGCTTCTCTCATCGAGACGAGCCGAAAAAATAAATTTTTTTTATCAAAATATAAAAAAAAGTTCAAAAAAATGAAAATAAATAAAAATAAGTCAATAAGTCAAATTTTATAGTATTTAAACTAAAATAAGCAAAAATAAGCCAATAAGCAACGTTTGCCCAAACATGACTTAATTTCCTTAATTAAAGGATAAATTACACTTACACCAACTGTATTTAAGGGTTATATCACTGTCACCCCTTATATTTTCTGAAATATCATTACACCCCCTTACTTTTTAATTTTTGTAACACTTATATCCAAAAGTTAACTTTTCGTTAATTTTTTGACGAAAAATACTGTTGCTACAGTATTTTCAATGTTTTTTTTTAAATTACAAAATGTTATTTAGAAATTTTTAATTAAAAAATAAAAAATTACTAAATACAAAAATAAGTAAAATAAAAACATAAAATTTAATTTATTAATTTATTTTTATTTTTAAGTTTTTTATTAAAAAAAACATTAAAAACACTATAGCAACAGTGTTTTCCGTTCAAAAGTTAACTTTCTGTTAACTTTTGGACGTTACAAAAATTAAAAAATAAAGGGGTGCAGTGATATTTCAGAGAATAGATGGAGTGACAGTGATATAACTCTTAAATACATGGGGTGTAAGTATAATTTTTCCTTAATTAAATTACTTGTACTATAAAATTATATATTATTTTATTATTAATTCGGTGAATCTAATACGATTGATTCCCACTTGCATAACAACAAATTCCAATTCTTGTTAGTGGTTAGGGAAGGGATTAGCGAGTAGAATATTGGGATTATAAATTAGCGGCAAATAAAGGTGGAAAAGCCTAATTTCACAATTAATAAACGGTGGGCCCTTTGTTTTTAAAAGAAAATCATTGGAATAAAAGAGATTTGTTACCAAATCACTAACCAACAGAGTGATCTACCAACGACAAATCAACTAACATTATTTTCAGGTTAGCAAAAAAAAAAATTTTTATCAAAAGGGTTAGGTGACTTAAAAGTAAAAAAAAAAAAAACCAGAGTGCACAAAACTTTCATATATATGCAGTTCGAAAAGGGAATGAAACACGATGGGACTATAATACACAATTTTGCCTTGCATTTGTAAGAAGCTATTTTTACACTTTGAACCCATAGTCTCAAAGTTACACGACGACAAATTTACCGTTGTGCTAGGGTTTTCTTTCAGTTAGATAACTTAAAAGTATTATGAATTTAATATAAAATCGATTAAAAAGATACATTAAATGCAACGATACATCTTTTTAAAGGGGAAAAAAATCTCCACGTATGAAAAAAAGAAACCACGCAAAAAAAAATCATACATGCAAGAAGAAACACAAATAAATAAAAAGTCATACATGCTAAAAAGTCACTTTTCCGCACTCTGATTGGATACGTAGTTTTAGGTTTTTATTTAAAAACCTAAAAAAGTAATGTAATCTGTTTGACAAATAAATAAACAAAAAGTTTAAAAATTGAATAGTTAAATTAAAATACTAATTTTTATAATATTTTATTTAAACTTTTACTCTCGATCTAAAAGTTAGTAAGACCCTTATTTGATAAGTTATTTACTACTAATACAAATTATATATAGTGTTTATAATTAACTACATAGAATGGCAATAATGTTTAATTTCAATAAACAACAAAAAAAATATTTTTTACTCAATTAATTAACTTTAAAAAAAATAAATTAAAATCTAATACGTAAAACAACTTATTTTTAATCCAAATAAAGTTTTTAGATTAAAAAAAGTAATAAAAATACCTTTTAAAATAGTTACCAATTAAGGCATATATTATATTTAAAAAATTAATAAAAAAATGGTTTCCCTCCGGTTCATTTGTGGACTGTACCATACAGGCTGGATCGTGAGCCCTACAATTGGGCTTACTCCAATAATCAAAATTGTTCATTCAGACTTAAACGCAACACCATTTATTAAAAAAACTATAAGATTTAATTGAACAACTATTGGGGGTTGGCTGAGTTTTTCGAGCTAATTTTTAATTTTTTATTATTAATTTTAATAATAAAATATAATTTATTTTAAGCACTTACAATTTTTGCTATACAGTATGAGTTTTTTTTATTTCAACTAGTTACAAACTAACATATTTACCAAACATTCATAACTTCTGTTATAAACTACAATCTATAAATTATTAATTTTAACAATACTACACACCCACATATTCACATAATTTTTATCTTTTCTTTATTATTCAAGAAAGAAAATTCCTTATATCTTACATGCCAATCAAAGCCTTCTAACCCACAAGTAGGTCGTAGGCCCTCGACAAGCCCAGACCCCCAAAAAAATGTGGGAAAAAATACCCAATGGATGATTCTAACATTATTTTTCTTCAAGAAATAATTATTGAATGGTTTTGAATGTTGGTTTAGTGACTCGAATTCTAGTATCTAAGATCGGTAGAAAGTCACGATAGAATTGAAATGCTGAAAAAAGAGTCAAAACAATTTTTGAACCTATGTAGAATGCAAAAAAATCGAGAGCATGTTTTGACAGCTCGAGTGGTTTGTCGCGGATCAAATTTTTTTGTTGCGGCGGCTAGAGTTAAGTTTTAACCTAAGAGATTTAATATATAAGAGTTTTATGTTTTATAAAAACCATATAACGTCCATACACTTGAGAGGCTTGGGTTAGGAGGCTGTGTAGAAAGACGACAAGAGGTTTAAGTTTCATATCACATATACATTTGTGAGAAGGAGAGAGAGTGATTGTTATTCTTATTGATAATAGTTAATTCTTTCTTCTTGTCCTATAGAGGTAGACAATCAGCCGAACTACTTATATTATTTTGTTTTTTCTGATTGTTCTTGTTCTCTATTTGATTTGTGTGGATAGTAACTTACATTCATGTTTCTACTGCGTAGGGAATTTAAACTCTTAAATCCAAACATTGAAAACTGCCTGACTACGTGCAGAAACGATGGTGATAAAAGTAGGCATCTCTCTCACATGAGTGGGTCCTAATTATGTATGGTGAGTTATAATTATGTATAGTGAGTCATACTATGTAGTGGAATTCATGTAACAGGAGTATATCCTATTATATCAGGGAGAATTTGTGTATTTAATATTTTTATTTTAAAAATTAGAAAATCACAGTACATGTGATCAGAAACGCGATTTTTTCTTTACTACTCAACATTATGTATTCTTCTTTTGGAATGCCTAAAGTTTTTTTTCCCGCTTATAATAAGAAAAAATATGTTTTTTTGTTTATTTTTAGAAAAAATAAAAATATAAATATACTTGGTACATAAATTTTTTTTGTACAATCTTACTTTAAAATAAAAGGCCAATGACCAAAGTCAAAAGTTAGTGGAAGAGTATTGCCCAGTTTGATAGAGTTAGCAATATTTATGGTGGTTGGAGGTGGTGATAGGCAACGGAATTCAACAATGTCTAACAATAATGATGGGAGAAGTTATTGTAGACACCCCAATTTAACCCTATCGAATCTTAGGTTTATCCGGATGAATCTGATGAAGAAAATCGAGTGAAAAATGTCTCTATACGATCGCCGAAAAGCAATTCAAATCCAATACTCCATTAAATCAAACCATAAGATCAAAGCTCTTGAACCTTGAGGCTGCAACTTTCAAACCTTGCGACTTGGTTGTTCACTGGCCCAAGTAATTCATCTGCAACCTTTAAACCTTGCAATCGTTATGTTGATTGTTGCAACCACAATGTGAATCTTTTGAAAATCCTAATTGTGATTTTGTTTATACTGCATACTAGCACGCTAACACACTGTCCATTAAAATTTAGCAAAACAGTGCCTACAAACCATACAGTCGCAATAATCTATGTTGCGATCGAGACGTTTTGGCACTAACATCCTCACGGTTGCAACAATCAATTTTGCGCCCGTGCACTTATATCTTACTTTTCTTGCGGCCATAACATTTATATGTCACGATCTCAAGTTTTGTTTATTTTCAGTAGCTTAATTTTGTTCAAGTATCCTGATTTTGTTGTTAAATGGGTTTGACCGGACCGTTGGCCAGCCCAGTCAACGATTCAACCGGCCGATCCGATCCGGGTTTGAAAACATTGCATTGAACTAATAATTCAGTTCAGTCTTCTAATTCAACACTCCAAACATAACCTTAAGACATGTTTAGATGTAGAATTAAATAGAGAGGATGAGATTATTTAAAAATAGTCTTATTAATCTAGTTCAACACTCCAAATATAGCCTATTTATACTATTACATTTAAAGGTGTTCAAAAAATCGGTAAAATTAATAAATAAGTCCAAACCAATCCAAATTGTATGATTTGGCTTAATTTTTTTAGTTGACGGTTTGTTCCGATTTTAAATTATTATAACCATTCATTATGATTTGATTATGGTTTGATTATCAGATTATGTTCCAAGAAAATCATATAAAGTCAAACCAAATCGTTATTTAATTTTATTACATTTATATAATATCATGTACTATATATAAATGAAAAAAATTTAGAATAATAACTTTTTTTTTTGTCTTTTATTTTTTTTTTTGTTTCTTCTCTTTTATAATTTAATTTTTACTTTATTTTCATAACAGTATAAAATTATATAATTTATAGGTTATGAATAATCAATAAAAATAATAAAATTACAAAAGGATAAAATGTAATGTATATTATAGATACAAGAATATTATTTTGTAATCTTATAAAATAACCAATAAAATAAAATATAAAGTAAAATAATAGAAAAAAGAATAGAAAAAGAATAAATAAAAATAAAATTAATATATAATTTTTTAACTTAAAATAAATAATAAATAATAAATATTTAATTTTAGAACTGCAGTTCCAAAGCCCGAACTGATCATTAAACCGCTCCACTAGAGCCTTAGATGAAATTTGAAATTGAAACTCTTTTATATTTCTAATTTATTTTTATATTAGAATCCGGTCGTTCTAAGTCTTCCCCCTTTAGAAAGCTATATATAAAAAACTATAGGCATATTTAATTTTTTTTTTTTTACTTTTGTTGGATTGTAAGTTAAAAACTAGAATTTTTTGAGTAAGAAATATTTTAAGTAATATAGTTTTTAGATTTGGTCAAATATTTTTAAAATTTATGCATAATTATTTATATCATAAAATGCGTTATTAGACCTAATAAAACATATTTCTTAAATGTTATCAATATAAATCATTTCTCAAATTAATATATACATATATCAACGAAAAGAGGATTTTCGTCTGGAGCGTTCTGCGAGCTCTAAATCTCCAATTTAATTTTTTTAAAATTTTGAATTAAAAATATTTTTAAAATATTTGATTAGCTAAAGAGTTACCAAATCTTGATATTTAAGTTTTAAAAATAAATTTTGTTGAAGATTTCCTTAAAAGATATTTTGTAGAAAACTTTTCTAAATGATATTTTGTAAAAGACTTTCCAAAAAAAATTAAAAATACTTTTAATGTACAATTATAATATTATTGGAAATATTTAATTATAAAGTTTAAAATAATGTTATAAGTTTTTTTTAGATGCATATATTTATTTAGTCAATTCATAAAAAAATATTATACATAAAGATATTTTTATTTTATTTGTGAAAATATTAATTTAATTTTTTTTGTAGGTAATGGAATGAACACTTATAAGAATTGCATATGATAAGTTATTTAATTAGGATATTGAAGTTAGGAAAAAAAAATTATTGTGGCAATTCTTCAACCGTCTTAAAAATTATAAGATTTTAAAATAATATATTTATTATTTTTATTCCGTGTATAGTACAAAAATTAGTTGTTTACAAATATTATCGCCTAATAAAGCTAACATATGAACCACAAAAGTGGGGTTGCGTTCTTATTTTACTTTCCTTCCTACTAACAAATTTAATTATCTGTTTGGGATAACTTTAAAACTTGTTTTTTTAATAGGTTTAGTTTTTATAAAAAATAAAAAATAAAAAAAGTAAAAATATTTGGGATAATTTGAAAAAAAAAATGTTATGAGAAAAAAAGATAAAGAAAAAAAAAATGACTTTTTTTAAATTACTTTAAAAATAGTGCAAAAATATTAGCCTAAACAAACTAACTTAAAAGATGGGCTTTTAGAAAAAGCCAACTTTTTTTCTTGATGCCAAACAGGTCCTAAGATCCACAGCTATTCTCCACAATTTATACACGTATATACGTGTGTGTGTGTGTGTGTGGGAGAGTGTGCATGTGTGCGTGACTTGTGAAAGAGGGAACATTGAAGAAGATTGAAGTTCACGTAACCCTTCACAATGAAATTCCTTGACGTAAAAGATAAGATCCATCCATCTGTTTTCCTCTCATTCATATTCATAATTTCATACGCTGATTAAGGCTCTGTCAAACACGGACTTGCGTAATATAAATAAAGCACATTGACCTCGTGCTTAATTCATAACCGACACAACAATAATAACGGGTATTTATGTCACCTATCCGTAATTTCAAATTTTACATGTTTTACATATTCAGGAACACCATCTATTGCTAAGTTACATTATGTTCGGATCTTAAGGCATTTATTGGCAATTGTTGGTTTTTTTTTTTTAGTTAAAAAGTTAAAAAGTTAATATTGCTCCTTTGGTTAAAAAAAATAAAAATAAAAATGTAAATCAAAACACAAATTTTTAGAATATTCTATTCAAATTTTCATCACTTTTAAAAAATTGACTTTTTTGCTTTTTGACTTTTTGTTCAAAATGAACAATTTAATCTTTCTATATATTTAAAAGCTAAGTTAACTTTTAAATATATAGAAAATAAAGATATTTTTATTTTTTCAATTTAATCTTGCTCAAAAGCTTGTTTAAAAGCTAAGTTACCAAACAATCTATTTTAAACCCAATTTATCTTTTGGCTAAAAATACAAAAAAAATAAAAAAAATTAATTTTTAAACTAGTTACCAATCCGGCCTAAGTACGTAAAATATGATGAATTATAATGACAACGTTTCGCTGAAGATTTTTAAGCCAATTTTTTGAAAAATTCTATTTTTGGTCAACTGTTTTTCAACATTTGTTCCAAATTTCTTACTTTTTTAAATTTCTTCCAAAAAAATAAAAAAACGAGACCCTAAAAGGTTACTTTTGCTTTTTTTTCTGTAAGAAATAATATTGTTCCAACTTCTAAAATTTTAGGTGCCTTCAAGAACAGAGGATGGACCAGGACGGTCAAGAATAGGAGATTCTAGAACAATCTATTG
>JAULJZ010137988.1:0-10695 GCA_032270985.1 Heliamphora pulchella | reverse complement strand
GGTCATGAGTGACTCGAGTGGATGTATTGTTTAAATCATGTAGTTAAGAAGAAAAAATAATTCTTATCGCCAAAATGAAGTTCTATACTCAAATGACCTGAGACATCATGTAGCTCTACTATACGAGTAGGTCTATTGTACCCGAGTAGGTCTACTGTACGAATAACTATACTGTACCCGAGTAGCTCTACTACCCAAGTAGCTCTACTGTACGAGTAGCTTTACTGTACCTGAGTAGCTCTACTACCCGAGTAGGTCTACTGTACCCGAGTAGCTCTACTGTACGAGTCGCTCGGGTGTCATACTCATCTTGGGAAGTTTCGCATTGACTTTTTTTCATCATTACTCTTAATATTGACTTACTCAAGATATCCGCCCTAGTGGGTTGGCCCACAATTATTTATGTATTTATTATTCAAAAAAAATATATATGTTGATAATCAACGACCCATCTACAATATTGATGTGATAGGTGTTTGCGAACGAATGTCTTGCTTTTGATTGGATTAAGTCATTCTTATCCCATTTGCAGCCCATATTTTTATTATTATAAAGATTTATTTGGTGATGCCTTTTCTCAGAGGAGAATTATGATATTGATGCGATAAGTGTTGGCAAACGAATGTCTTGCTTTTAATTATCATGAGGTTTGTTGTTTCTTAATTATGCTTTTAGAGAGAAAAAAATGCTGCCCATGGTGCTTTGATAGGGGATCAACATTATGATAGTGGAAAATTTCTGCAATAGAACCAGAGTTCTTTGTTTGCATCACATGCTTTACTTTTTTTTTTTTGGTTTTTGCTCTCAGTCTCTTTTCTTTTTTTTTGTGGGGTTGGGGGTGCTGAAGGAGTAGTTATTTATGTTTGGAACTTGGATGAGATTTATTATTGATTTTTTTTGTTTCTTAACTTACCAATGACTTTGATCGTAAGTTTATTTTCTTTGTATCCAGCACTAAAATTTGATTTGGGTTTAAAGAAATAGTTCTGGAGAAGATTTTAGGGAACCAATTTTTTTCTATACCAGTGCTCTTCCCACAGTTTGTGCCTTCTGATCTCTTCGGTTGTCAATTTTTTGCCCCTTTCAACTATTGTTTCTTTGCATTTTATCTTTTATCAGCAACTGTATACTGGTGGAACTTGCAGATACCATAATCCAGATACTATTCTTTGTGGTAAGCATTTTGATTTCTATGGAGCAACCAGTACCATCTTCACACTAGTTTATTTGCTATTTCACCTATGGTTAGGCTTAGGGTTCATTATTACTTTTCATGTACGGATTGGTTTCTACGGTATAAGATTTTGAAATCATGCAAAAACTTTTGATAAATACTGACTGGATTTGAAGTTTTATTTTCTCCTTTCTTTCATATTCTTGGCAGCCAAAGATGGCAGTGGCAAAAAAGGTCTCTTTCAACATAAGCAAGTTTTGCTGCTTTTCTAAATTTTCTGCTTGCTTCTCCAGTAAAGGTCATGTAGTACAACAAATCATGCACCTGGAGAGGCAAAGATGTGCTACCAAATGGTACTTGTCAATAATTTAATCCAAAGAAATTATAAGAATTTGTAAAACTGGAAGTATATTCTTGATGAGACCTTGCATCAAATGCCTAATTTGGTGTAATGGCTGACTAAAAAAAAAAAGAAGATACAGACAAAAGTATGAAATTGCAGTTCTGTTGTTTGGGCATACATTTGGTATAACCTTAATAGTTTCCTTCCTCTCTTTCCCTGGCTAAAGGGGCAGTGGAGTCTGTCATGTCTTGTTAGTGACAACCCAAATTGGCAAATATATCAGTAGCAAAGAAGTCAAAAGCCTTCATTTGATAAACAAAACACAGAAAGATGATCAGACAAATTACACTCCATTACAAACATCATTAATATGGGCTTGAATGCATGACAAAAACAAAATCAAAGAATAATAGAGAAAGAAACATGTTGGGAATTTTGACTCAAATCCTATTTGAGTTGGGATAGACTTCTAGTCTATCATGATTACTAAATTTGAAGAGTTCTAAAGAATGTGAATTTGTAATTGTTTAATTAGTTTTGAACTCGACTAGCACAAGTTTGATTAGATTATATCTCTTTTCTCTTCTATAAATATGAATGTAGTATCAGATTATTTGTATTCAAGTCATTTTGAGAGAGAGAGAGAGTTTGTGAGAGAGAGTCGAATGATTTGTATTTGTTTCTCCATATATTGAAATTCGTTACCCGTGGATGTAAGCAAATTGCAGAATCATGTAAAATCTGTCTCTTTCTATTTGTTTATGATTATTCTGAGCCATTTTCTGCACAACAAGTGGAATAAGAGCAGATGGTTATTTGTTTCTACCTTTTTTTTATCGTTCCAAATTCAATCGTGATCTTAGATTTGATCAGTTCAGTTTTTAAAAATCTGTTTTGCCTTATTAGAGTATCAAAGCGGTTAGTTTAGTCGTTTTCAAGCGCCGAATATTATTTATAGTGAAACTTGAGAATTTTGATGATTGAATCTGCTGAGGGTTTTGTTTGTTGGATTATGATTGATTATTTGTATTTGTGATTTATATTCGAAAGATCGTCTATTTGAATCCTATGTAGAAGTCAAAGGTTTGAGGGTTTTGTAGCAGATACAGCATGTCTTGTTTGTCTAGAGAAATCTATTTTGTTCATCATGAGAAATTTGATCTTCAGGTGGAGTTTGTTCTCGATGAAGTTTGTCTTCAGATGAAGTTTACCAATTACATAAATTTTGTGTCGATTATCCAGTTGCATTTATTGGTGGAGAATATGTTGATAATTTGGATGACAAAATGTGTCATTTGGATCAAGTTTCAATACAACTTGAACTTGATAAAATTTGTATTTTGAGCAGCTACTCCACCCAGCTCACATTTGGTCTGAACGTGATATGTGCATCTGTCCATATTTTGTTCAATTTTTGAAATTTGGCACATTTGAGTGCAATTTGGCGTTTCAGGACACATCTGGTGGCAGCATTAATATGTCAATATGTCTAATTTAAAATTTTGGTCTCACCAGGGTGAATTTGGCGCCACAAAGCGCATTTGGATGCAGATTTTATTTGTTGACTTGTTTGATTCAGAAATTTGAGCACTTTTAGTGCATTTGGTGGCAGTTTTGGTATGTTAATTTGTTTGGGATATGGATTCTCGTCAAGATGGAGATTGCTGAAAATTTTGATTCAAATTTTATTTGAGTTGGGATATACTTCTAGTCTATCATGGTTACTAAATTTGAAGAGTTCTAAAGAATGTAATTTTGCAGTTGTTTAATTAGTTTTGAACTCGACTAGCACAAGTTTAATTAGATTATATTACTTTTATCTCCTATAAATATGAATGTACCCTCAGATTATTTGTATTCTAGTTGTTTTGAGAGAGAGAGAGAGAGAGAGTTTGTGAGAGACAATTGAGTGATTTGTATTTGTTTTTCCATGTATTGAAATTCGCTGCCCATAAACGTAGGCAAATTGCCGAACCACGTAAAATCTGTCTCTTTCTATTTGTTTATGATTATTCTGGTTTTTTTTTTTGCACAACAAAACCCAACATCCTTCTATCTGAAAATATGATTAAACAATGAGAAATACCATTTATGTTCTTCCCATTTCCTTAGCCTAATTATTTTTAAAGAATCTCATTTCCTTTAGCCCAATTAAACAAAAGCTAAGAACTACTAGCTCTGTTCGCATATAAATTAGTATACATAGATATGAACAACAAAGAACAAATAGCTTTGTGTGCATAGATACGAGGAAATTTAACATCTTCATAGAAAATACTCCCAAATCAGTTAAAATAGCTTCGTGTAAATATTGCATTCAAGTAACACTTTTAGTTGATAGAACTAATTTTCCTCAAATTCAAGGAGCATTTCTTTAGTATGTACTAAAACTCCAAAAACAACAGTTCAATATAAGTTAAAAACAGAATAATCATTAATTGAGTATGCTAATTGGGTCCTGCCAGTTTCCTTTAATGATTGAGTTGTAATTTGTAAAGTTTTTTGTTGACCTTCTTCAAAGTTGTTAATGGCCTTGTTTTCTTTGTTAGATTTCTTGTCAATTTTCCATTCCTACACCATGTTCTTATTTATTTATTTTGGATGGAGTACTATTTTATTGCAGGTGACTGGAACACAACCTGATGTCATCCACATTCATGAATGGAAAACAAGACCTTTATCACTGCTTTACTGGGATATGTACCATTATCTCTCAGTCCAGGTCTAACCTATGGCTTGTCTCTATTTTGTTGCTTTTCCATTTTTCATAAATATCATTATTAGTGCAAATTTCATCTTTTTTTCCTTAGAATTATAATGCTGACATATTGGAACTATAGAAACCAAGAATAGTACTCACAATTCACAACATGGAACATTATGGGGAAAGCAAGTATACTGTTGATTTTTCTTCTTTTTTTTAAGTCACCAGAGTTCCTTCCTTTTGAAATCCAGATGTCACTATAGTCATTCCCATAAGATCCATGTAGGGAATCCAAAACTCCTATGTCAAATATCTCTATGTATGTTTTAAGATAACAAATAACAGAAATTGTGGATCTAACACTATAAAGAAATAGCAGGTTGGAGCTTGTTTTTGCATAATCTGTCATTTTCCTAATTTGGAGCTTGTTTTTGCATCAAACAATTTCTGTTGTAGAGTTGAAGTTGATAGAAACAATGCTTAAAAGTACCAAGGTAACTTCTTTTTCTTGTCGCTAAGTTTACAAGGTATCTGCTTTTTTCCCAATTGATGTATCTGCTTGTCCATTGAAGTATGTTATTCATATGAGCAATTTTTAGTTGATGCAGCAGATAAACCCTGCAAAAAAATAGGTTACAATTCTACCAAAGGCTTTCTATGTTACTCACTTCTATTATCTCTTTTATTTTTTTCGGCACTTCGTTACAGACTGCCCTGAAACGAGCCTTGAGAAGGAAAAATGGATGATTGGGATTTATGGTTTCTGTCACTACCGTAAAGTTTGGGATTATGGTCTATTGTCGAAGATTCGAAAATGAAATTGTTAGAGCCTATGCACATGACCATTTCTTTGATGTCATCACTAATTCAGTTGATTTAAATATAGTTGTCCTAGCAATCAAATTCTACTGGTGGATTGATCCTACCGGTGGTATAATTGTGAGTTGATAACGTAATTCATAACAAGTTCTTCTCAATTGTCAAATTTCTTCAGCAAATTTACTCAACTTGTGTACAAGGCCCCTTTTTTCTTTCTTTGTGTGTGTGTGTGTGTGTGTGTGTGTGTGTGTGTGTTTTCATTTTCATTTCTATTTCCAAATTATCCTTACTTTCATCGAGCCATGGTAACCATATCTTATGTTGTTGTTTGAGGGATAGTTCCTATGCATTTGGCAACTCCAAAACATCAATATGTTCTAATCCTGACTTGAAGGCCCTTCCTCTCATTCTTGTTGCCTATATAACTTTTTCCTTTCTAGGCTCCTTTTGGCACATCTTGATCTTTGTGGGTAGATGGTAGTTGATACTTTTATGTTGAATCTTTTAATTAATGATCTAATTTTTCTCTGGTTTGGCTCTGTTTTTTTCTATTTTGGCAGTATAAATGTGAATGACAACACCAAACGTGGTATTGCCTTTTCGAATGGCCAAGGACCGAGGAAGAAGCAAAGAACGGAAAAGGCTGGTACCTGCATTTACAATGGACAGCAAGAATTGGGGATCCTTGTAAATATTTTTAAATTCTATTAGAACAATGACTTGTATAATGATATGTGGAGTGAACATACATTCTAGAATCTAGATATTTTGTAAATGCTGAAGGATTAATGCAATGTAACTCATTTTTATATTGGCTATTCGTGTTTTTCTTTGGAATTTTTTAAATATTTGAGAATTTAATTTTTAAAATCAATTACGATTAAAAAATTGAGATCTTATTTTTAAAACAATCACGATTTTTCTTAAAAATCGAGATCTATAATAGTCAACAGTCACGGTTTTTAATCTAGAAAGAGATTTTAAATGTCTAATAACATCGTTTAATTATTTCTAATCATAGTTTCGTTGACTTTTTGTCTCGGTTTTAAACTGTGATTAAACATTGTAGAGAATTAACAGCAATGAAATATAAGTGAGATCAATAACCGCGCATTTAATTTTGCCAACAAATCTATCTGTTCTTTATCACACATATTGACTATTAACTATTTATTTGTGTTTTAGGATACTTATTGTGCTAATATAATTATAAAAATATAGTAGTTAAGTATAACAATATATTAACACACCTGTGGTTGATTTGCAAATGAATTCTTAACGTTTGTAGTATTGATGGGTTGATCAATATTCTAAAAAATTATAAAATAATTAAATATCATTGCAAAAATGTAAAAAATAAATATAATTTAAATATTGATAATACTTGACTTTAACGAGTAGGTTACAAAATAATTTTTGCTTTCTTTTTTATAAATGTGTATAATTTTTTTGTTAATGGTAAGTGTATTTTTTTAATTTTTCAAACATGACGTAATTTAAATACTATTAAATTCAAAATTTATGCAAATAAAATAATATAATTTTATTCAAATTTACTCTAAGCACAGCAGCAATTTATTTTTATACACATTTTCTTTATTTTTATACACAGCAATAGCAGCTTGAGACTTTAACATATAAAAAAATTTTAGCATCGAACGCGCCGTTTGAAGGCGCAGCAAAGCCTGCTGTGCGTTAAGCACAGCGGGGACCCCAATCCCCCTACGATGACCCAAATTTGTAGCAATTCACAATCAATCTCAGAAACAACAAATAATACATATTATACATTCGAAATGGCTTTAATAAGTGCATGCAGCTGCAAATTCTAAAGAAAGCTTCCCATGATTAATCCGATATGGAATCATCCATGAGTGTTGACAGCCTCCCAGACTAGATTCTTCGGGACAGGATTGGTGAGATCCCGAGCTTGCAGGGCAGCACACCGAAGTGTCCTTACTGTCAAGACATTGGCCTTCAAGAAAGAGACAGTATCATATGGCAAATTATGCTTCTTGCAGAGCTCCACCACAAAGGGGGAGATTTTTCTCAGCTGCCATCGAGGCATTCTGGGGAACAAATGGTGTTCAATCTGAAACTGCAGCCCACCATGGAACCAATCCATCCAAGACGGGCACGTAATGTTAAGCGTCCCGCGAGTCTGTCTCTCGAACCAGTCATTCCCATCCAGGGGACCGACGCTAACACTCGACGAGAAATGGTTCAAACAGAATTGAACATGTTGGATCCCCGTGGCCGCGAAGCTAGCAAGGACAAAGATTGTTCTTTCACCCCAATTGGGCAGGAAAGAAACGAGAAGCGGATACCAAATCCAAAACACAAGAATCCCCAAACTCTCCTGAACCCTGTAGAGTACTTTTCTCTTAGAAAACAACAGGATGAAAGATTGTGCTAACAAATTGATTCGAGCGATGCACATAACAGGGTAAAAAGTCCAGTGCTGGTAGCTCACAAAGAACCTAGTGATGGGATCAAAATTCATCTTCCTCTCGTAGAAGTAAGACGTAATTGATTCGAAAAGTTTCGGAGATACCGCGAAGAAAGGCATGTGCTGGAGGTCGGGATCAAAGTCAAGACTATTGACAGATATGTGGTGGGCATTGTGGTTCCACTTCCACCACGCAATGCTGATCCCGGCGAGGCAGTTTCCGCTAAGGATCTGCGCGAATCGGTTGAGCCGTTTCGTCGGCATAATCTGGTAATGCCCAGAATCGTGGCCAGCCCAACCGCTCTGAATCCAGAAACCCCCCATCAATGCGCCGGAAAGGACGTGAACCCAAGTGCCAGAGCAGCGGAGAACGCCGAAAACGCTCGCGGCGAAGAGAATTGCCATGAAACAGAAGGAGATAAAAGCGCCGTGGCCTTTCTTCTCGAACAGGCCCATTTTAGAGAACTCGGAAAGGAGGTTTCTGTAGTCTTTGGACGTTTCGGAGACGGAGTAGTCCTCGAGGTAATGGCCATTGAAGAACTTGTCGAGGTACTGCCAGGCGGCAGCGGGGTGGTAGGCGGCGAACGAGTCAGTGACGTCTTGGCCGGCGAGGCTGAAGAGTGGGAGGCTGCCGCCGGGGTGGCGTTTGGCCCAATCGGAGACGTCGTAGACCTTGCCCTGAATGGAGATCCAGAGATCGCCTGGTTTGTTGTGGGATTTGAGGGATTCGAGCGTAATGTACTTCTTGAGTTCAGCCATTGATTCAGAAAAAGAATGGAGGGATCTGAGAAGAATCCCTCTCTTTTCTCCAACTTTCTTTCTCCTCTAATTGGGAGAGAAATAGGTAGAATAGGTCAAGATTGGGGAAGGATGGGTTTTATACAGGGAGGGAAGGAGATTGATTTTGAGATCTGCCTGTGGAGCGATTACTGGCCGCAGAAAGGCGCATTGCCACTTTGTCAGTTGGTGTTCAATATTTTTGTAGTCATTTGATTATGTAAATTTTACTAAAAATTAATTTTAAATAATTAATAAATTTTTTAATATTTAAGATAATAATATAGTAAAAAAAATTTATTAATCTCAGCGTAAAACTGTTAATATCACTAAAAATATATATAAAATTGGTTATATTTTTTGAACTATTTGCATGTATATATATTTGTTTCCACTATAATTAATATTTTTCTATTGAGGATATTATATTTTATTTAATAGCTTACTATATTTTATAAAAACTTAATTGAAAATAATTATATATTTTAAAGTACCCATATGAATTATTCTTGTGGATGACAAGTGGCAGCCAAATAGAAGAGTGGCGGTTAGAATAAGTTACAATCGACATAGAACACTTGGCATCATTGGAATATTAAGTAGAAGTTAAAGGCGGTTATAGAAAGTTATTTATGGAGACTTCTTTAGTCTTTATAAATAATATGCATGTATACATTGTGAAGGATCTCCACACAACTTGGCAAATCGCCTATATTTTTTTTTTATTTTTTATTTAATTTTCTTATAATTTTCTTTTCAAGTTCATAGGAGTAGATTGTAGTCTCAATAATCAGCTCTCCATCGAAGCTAATAAAATCTCGATTTTATTATTTTGATTCCATCTTCTGTGGCTTTTTACTAGCGAAATTATGAAATAAGGCATAAAACCCGCACGCAATCGCTTAAGCATTCTGAAGAGAATTTCTTTTCGAATGAGATCAATTCGTGTTATTTTGGTAAACAATATTAAAAATACATTTTTAACGAAAAAAAAAAAATTAAAATTTAAAGTGATGTGAGAAAAAAAAATTAAAATTTAAATGAAAAGAGAGAAAAATAGAGGGCAAACGTAGAACAAATATCAACATTAATCAATGTCATTTGTAATATAGATATTTGATATTTGACATTTGATTTAGCATAGTTATATAAGTTGACAGTAAGCATGGGTCCCAACTGACCATGATCCCTTCTTGCAGTGAATAAATTTTTTTTAACCTGTATTATTCTCTGCTATTGCAATTTATAACACCATATGGTGTGTAAGTTTCTTATGAATCACAAAATTTTATTATCCACTTTCAAATATAAAAAATTTATATAATTTCATAGTTTATAAGAGACTTGCTACTGCAATTGATAGCACCACATGGTGCTGCAAATTTCTTAATAGTCACAAAATCTTAAGATCCACTTCTAAATATATTGAGCTAATTAGCTATAGTTTGATTGTATAAAAGGTTCTACTTTTGTCCCATTAGTCGTTGGTGAGTTTTTTTTTGAGTTTACTAGTAGTTGGCACAGACATGTCTATGCAAATATAAAATAATTATAATTTTAAAATTAAATAATTAAAAAAAATTTAATAAATATTTTGTAGGGAGAAGGGTGGGAATTGGCAGTTACAAGTAGCTTTTGGAAAAGAGAAAGAGGAGAGTGTGTGAGTGTGAGAGCGAGGTGTAGTTATTGAGAGTAATTTAGAAAATTTAAAATATGAAAAATTCATATTGCTTTAAAATAAGATATTACCGAATAAATATTCTCTCTTTATATGTTATTAGCTCGTGGCGTGATCTAGTGTTGTGTGGACTCATGGTGTGTGTTAGTTCATAGTAGCGCACCGCGTTTTTTTCACAATTTTTCTTGCGCGCATTGTGCGATTTATCAAATACCGTTCGATTTTTTTATTTTAAATCGTTTGATAAGCGATTTAATTTAAAATGATTAAACAGATTTTTTTCATAATTGAATGGATTTATGTTTAAAACTCAAAAGGTGCAATTCACCAAATCGTGTCATTTTTAACAATGGCTTGTTGAAAGTATTTTTTTGAAAAGGTTTGTGTTGATTCAAGAAGACACTTTTGGGCTTATAAAATCAAAACAAGTTTTAAGTTTTAAACATAACAAAAACTTATTTCTCTCAATTAAATTATTACTTCTATTTTAAGGAGGATTTCATAAAAATTCTTCAATTTTGTTGGTTGTAATTCTTTATCAAAAAGATTTTGCTTTATCTTGGTAATGATTTTGGCAGAATCTATCAACAGACTCTACGGAATAGGTCAAATTAAGTTCTGAAGAAAGAATTTTTAAATACGATTTAAAGCATTCGTCTTCAATTTTTTAACAAAATATACAATATATATATATAATTGAATATGCAAACAAAACCAAAAACCCTAAAATTAAATTAAATTTTAAAATTGT